>JALPQD010000488.1:1222110-1229610 GCA_023101885.1 Typhlomys cinereus
CTCCGCCCCTCCCGGCCTGTCTTCTGCGCCACATCTCGACCCCCCCCAGGCCCCCAGGCCTGGCCTTCGGGCTATGGCAGGGGCATACTTTTTATGGCCGGTGCTGTTCACTGCACCCCCCTTTCCCCGTTCCCTGTGCTGCACACATCCCCACCAGCATGCCTTAGTTCTATTGTTTGCGACACCCGCCAGTCCGTCGCCCAGCTTATACTAATCCCAGCTTCCCACTCCCTATACACTGACAGCACGCGCCACATAGACCCTGGTATTCAATTGGACACCAACTTCAACGAAGCACCGCTACCAGTCTGTCTCCTCTTTATGTTGGTAGCCTTCTTTGGTCTTTTTTTTCTTTCCTTTGTGACTCGGTATCTGCACCACCAGGTCCCCAACCACCCCCCTGTATTCTCATTATTTTTTGTTCTTCTTTTCCTGTGTGATCTTCTTCTTACCCACTCTGCTACCCCGTCCCGACGACACCGCTGTGCGCAGCTGACCCGCATGCCGCGTCCCGCACCAACCTATTTAGCCGACTCGCGCCACCTCTCACATAGTCACAGCCGCATTCGCCACACCCCCCCACACACCCCCCCCCTCCCACAGCGTTGCGGCACAAACCATCATCAGTCCCGACTACGCTTACCCCGCCCCTCACCACCACCACCCTTTCTACACTGCATGATTGGCAATGCCCGCTACACCACCATCACTCATATCTACCACCACCCCCTCACTACTCACTGCACCTCTCTACACACACAACCCCCACAGGACGCCAAGACACTGGCTCTCTACACCTCGACAAACCAAAAGCCAGCCTAACTTGTCAAACGCACGCCTCCCTACACAACACAAAAACTGTGCCCCAACCCCACTCCACGGTGCCACTCACCGCCCCAACCGCTCCACCTGTCTCCCACCCCAACCCGCACGAACAAACCAAAACACCCCACTGCCGCCCACCACGACCCCATAGTACCACCACACAAACTTGACGGCCCTCCACAACTTCTACGACACTCACCACCCCACACCCCCCAACTCAATCCCTCAGCCTCGCATCTGCACTCTCGGCACCCACCCCAACGAACCCACGCATGCGCTCCACTGAGATAGTTGCACCCTACCCTTCAATATAGAAACGCCTAACACCCCCAACATACATGCCCCAACCACGACCCCGCCCCTCGCCCTACCGACACCCTTTACACCCGGTATAACCCCTTTAAAACCGCCTTCCAGAAGCACACGCCCCCAGTACTTTGCAGAACGCACAGTGAACCCCCCCCCCCCCCCCACAGGGCCACGCACCCCTGCACCCCCCCCCCCCACCCTCGAGCCGACAGCCCCCAGGTCAACCTGCTTAGTCCACTCCCACGCCAGGCGGTTATCACTTACCTCCGTCCAACTCACTCTCCACCCTCACACCCCACCATGGGCAACCAGCGTGTGCAGCCCCCACCACACACCACCCTGAACCAGATCCTAGTGCTCCCACTGAGTCCTCCTTGGAGAAGCCTTGCCATAGTTCTCAAGAGGCGAGTCTCATCCTCGAGTGGGATTCTTAAGCGGTGATAGACCAGGTGTCTTATACATGACTTTAAAGCTTATCACTCTTGTGCCAAATGGCTTCATAATGACATTCTCATGCATGTATATAACCCCTCCCCCATTACCCTCTCCTCTCTCGCTTGTCTCCTTCCTCTTCCCAAGACTCTGTGCTAGATTCCACCCAGCACTCAGGTCATGACAGCAGCCCTCACAGGTTTGAACAGAAAAGTCCTTACTTGACCGAGGTGTTCTGGGGCACATCGAAAGACACCAGGCGACCACCCGCAGAGCTGTTGGAGCTGGCATTCCCACAGGCAGCATCAGGGACCACCTGCAAGAGAGGAGACCCGGTAATGGTGTGGAACTATGGTATTACATCATCAGGCAAATTCCAAGCACTTTGCTCCTTTTGTTCCATTCAGCAGCGATGCAGCTTCACAAAACCCCCAGAGCTAAAAGAAGAGGCCAGCCTCGGGCCGGTGTATGAAATGAAGTTTCCAGAGACCAAACCCCCAGAAGCGTTAACTGATGAGGAACAAGATATTTCTAGAAAGAAAATCTGTTCTTGATTGCTGCCTGCTTTTGTTTGACGCAGCCTCTTGTGTGAATGACCAGCAACTATGCTGAAGGGGGTGGGGAGCTCCATTACTGAGGGTGGGGTGCAAGGAAGCAGCCCCTCTGTCTCCCTATACTTTTTTCAAGTGCTGGTGTTGAACCCAGAGCCTTATGTTTATTAGACAAGTTGTTGCAGTTACGCGTATTGTCGTCCATAAGTACATGAACCCATAGCTAATAGGGGAACAAGGAGTTTTGGTTTTTTCTTACAATAGTCTGGTTATAGTTCCTTGTCCAGCCTGGCAGAAGAGTCCACACCAACACCAATGGCTGAAGGAACTGGCCACACCATTTCCATACATCTGCAGGACTGTTGAGAGAAGGATAATCCCACTTACAAGACAGAATGTCTGGCAAAGTACACCAGAGGATGTAACTTCCTTAACAAGCTCCCTCCATCTTCTTCCACCGCCCAGGAATTAGTCTCACCCACCATGGACTGGGTCTTCCTTATTAATTAGACCATCTTCTGCAGGCTCGCTCTGGGCTTAACTCAACTACTAATTCTCTACAAATGTACCCAGAGTTCAACCCTCAACAAGCTGATACCTGTATCTAACTCTGGCACAAATACTCTACCACTGAGTTTTACCCCCCAACTACAATTATTTTTTGAAGCAAGGTCTTATTGTGTAACCCAGGCTAGCCAGGAATTTACAATCTTCTTACCTCAGTCTCCCAAGCTCTAGGATTACAGGTGTGCACCACACCTAGTTCATACCGACATTTCTAGGTTAGATCCGCATGTATCCAAAAGTTCACTGCCAGGAGTGCATGCCTCTACCCCAAGCACGTGGGAAGCTAAGAAGGGGGCACAAGTTTGAGGCTAGCCTGGGTTATATAGCTACACTCTGTCTCAAAAAAAAAAAAGGAAAGAAAGAGAGAGAGAAAGAAAGAAAGAAAGAGAGAGAGAGAAAGAGAAAGAGAAAGAGAAAGAGAGAGAGAAAAGGAAAAAGAAAAAGGAGTTCAGTTGGTGTGGGAACTGTGATTATCAGAATCACCATGTCTAATGACTTCTATATCCCAAGGGAGGAAAGCCCAAACATCACCCCAGGTTTTTTGGTGACCCCTTCAACTTGTTCCTCAAACGGCCCAGGAGATGAGAGCAGGACATTTTCCAACTGTAGAACAGCATGACTTTCAATAAAGAGACTGAAATGAAATCATCTTCCGCTAGACCTGGAATCAGTCTAGTTCACATTTAAGAACCAAGTCATCCAGCAAAAGAGTCCAGGCTCGCAAGTGCTCAGTAAAAATCTGAAATCAGAATGAGTTCCTGCAGCCTGCAGGCAGCTTTCATCAACTGTGGCAATGAGAAAAGAAGCTGTCAACTGGTTGCTGCCCAAGAAAGTACAAGAAGCAACACTGCCCCCTCATCTACAAGGAAGTGTCTAGATACACTCCTTGACCCTAATATGTGCCACATGAAGATCTAAATGTTGTTAAGCATATCAACTATTGTACCAAATGGGCCTCATAATGAAATTCTCATGCCTGGATATAATGCACTTTTAATTTATTCACTACCCCCATGACCTCTGCTCTCCCACTGGTCTCCTTGCTCTTCCCAAGAGTCTTCTTATAATTACAACCATTTATGTATAGATCTGCTCATGAGAGAAAACATGTGGAGGCTGCTTTCCTCGTTGCTGCAACAAAACACCTGAGCAAAGCAACTTAAGAAAGGAAAAAGGTTCAGGGGCTGTGAAAGAGCCAAGGGTAAGACACCAGCTTGAAATTTTGGGACCTGAGTTCAATCCCTGGAAGCTCACATGGTGGGTGGAGAGAACTAATTTCTGGAAGTTGCTTTCTCGCCTCCACCCATTGCACCATGTCATACATGCATTCTCTGTCTGTGTGTGTGTTTCTCTGTCTCTCTTCCCCTCTTTCCCTCTCACTGTTTCTCTCTCTTAATCACTCCTTCCCTCAAATAAACAAACAAACAAAGGAACAAATCTAAGGTTTGTGTTAGCTCATAGTCCCAGGGTCGGTCCATCATGGCAGGGAAGGAACGTGAGGCAGTGGTCACATTACACCCATGATCAGGGAGCAGAGTGATGAGAGTCAGTGGTCAGCTCAGCTTGCTTTCTCCATGTCCCTCGGTCCAGGACCCCCCAGAGAATGGTGCCACCCCCTATTAAGATGCGTCCTCATGAGCTCCCTTGCCCCCCACAGGACTCCATGTCTGGAATCCGTGAGTTCCTGTCATTTCCTGTGCCCCTCATGGATTCCATGCCTGGAGTCCATGAGTTCTTGGCAGTTCTCTTGCCCCTTGCAAATTCTTGTCCAAGAGTTCCATTCTTTCTCTCCTCTAATAAACTCTGCCTTAATCCTCTACAGGTATGCCCAGAGGTTTGTTTCATGGATGATTCTAGAGTCTGTCGAGTTGACGACCACTATTAACCATCAGAGCATGATGCACAAAGATCAGCTATTTTCATTGTAGTCCATGAAACTGGTCTGTGTATCAGAAGTTGACATGGATGTTAAATTGTGGCATGTAAGATGAGGAATGAAATACACTTTATTATCATCACATCGAACTCACGATGCTCTACTAGCCAACAAGGCTGGTTATATTTCATGCCAATAATAGGGGTTTTCTAAAAAGTTTTCAGAGAGAGGCTTAGCAGAGATGGAAGGCACAGTAGCCAACCCCCAGTGGGATACATTTCATCAAGCAAACTGGCTAGTGCAGAAATAAATAAAACATGGAAATTTCATTCTCAAATCCAACTTGAAAATATTTTAAAATCAATCAGAGCTTCTTGTTTACTATATCCCATGGAAGTTCTGAAATGTACAAAAAACAGAACCTAACGGGTCACAGTGGTGACATGCACATTCAGTGCTATGTTCTGCTGCAGCCTAAATGTGTGTGCCTTCCCTAAATTCAAGCTATTGATGTTTTTAGTTGGTGTCATGGTTTGAATGTGAATTGTTCCCTCACAGACTTGAATCCTTAGCTGTTTTTAATGTTTGGGAAGCTAAGTACACCTTGAAAAGCGGAACCTTGCTAGAGGAAAGTGTGCCCACAGGGGTAGGCTTGAGGTATGGTGATCCTGCCTTGCTTCCATATTTTGCTCTTGCTTCCTCTGTCTTCATGATGGCTGCAGTGATCTGAACCTGCCATTTCCAGCTTCTGCCACCCACCATACTCTCCTGCCTAAATAGACTATATCAATCCTCTGAAACCTTAAATATAATAAAAAAACTCCCTTCCCCCCTTAAGTTGTATGTGAGTAGAAGAAAGAAAGTAACTACAACTGCTGGTATACAGAATAAGGGTTTCCTTATGATGTGTTCACATATGTATGTTATTGTATTTTACACAGGCCATATGTTAAAGGACTAGGGTTACAGCTTAAGAGTAGATTCAAGGGTTCAACACTAAAACAAGCCCCTCCTAAAATTTCAAAATTTGTAGGCTGAATTCCTGATCTCCAAGGTGATCCCATGGAAGTTCTGGGGAGCAACTTCCCACAGAGAGGAAGGAAGGAAGCACCTTTGGGAGGTGATCATCCAATGGGAGTAAAGCCCCGGGGATGAGATCTGCTTCTGAAAAAGAAGCTAAGTAGTCTGTGTGCTCCCCTGAACCACTGAAGGTTCATCTATAAAGGGGTCCTCTCCAGACTTGAACCTGTCTTGATACTGGGCATCCCAGTCTACAGAACTGGGGAAAATATATTTTTGTTCATAAGCACACAGTTGCTAGAATTTTCCTTATAGCACTCGGAGCAGATTAATGTACTTCAGGAAGAAAAATCAGATGTGTGGGGTTCTACAATGAGCAGCTTTGTGTACCCCACAATGAGTCACCTGCCCTCAAACTCACAATCTACCACAGGATTGCATGTGGCCTTCATGCCAGGAGACGACTGCCTTCATTTTTAGTTTTTCCTGACTCCTGCTCACAAAGCTGTCATGCAAGCTGATTATAGGGGCACAAGCCTGTAATTCTGGCATTTCAGAAAATTGAGGCTAGAGACTCCCAAATCAGAAACCTGTCTGAGTATAGCAAGTTCTAAGTCAATCTGGGCAACTTAGCAAAACTCTGTGTCAAACTAAAATAAAACTGGGGCTCTAGCTCAGGGGTAGATCATTTGCCTATCATGCACAAGGCCCAGGGTGCAATTCCCAGTGCGCAAAGATAAATAAGGGCTGGGGATGAAATTCAGCGGTACAGCACTTGCCTAGCATATGCAAGGCCATGGATTCATTCCCCAACACTGAGAAAAAGTCGCATGCACAAACGCAGGTGCGTATGACTGATACACATGGTTTTGCTCCATGGGCAACTTACAGGACTTGTATTTTCACTGGTGATATTAAAACCACTAGAATTATTTTACCGCTCCTGGCTTCTCATGCAAAGACAGAGGCCATGCAACATTCTCACCTCCACTTGATCCCACTTCATTTCCACAACTTTCTGCCCTGTTTTCGGCTGCCAGGTGGGCAGTGTCACAGTTGCCTGGGAGCGGGGCAGGATTCTGTCAGGCTCCTGGGTAGCAGGGAGAGGCTGAAGCTGTGTGGGTGCCACAGACTCCGTCCAACCTGAGGCTGGGACACTGGGAAGCAGTTGGTCACAGTGGAGACCCTCATAGCCCTCATTGCAAATGCAGAGGTAGCCGTAGCCGTCGCTGCTGCTGCTGCTGCTGCTGCTGCTGCTGCTGCTGCTGCTGCTGCTGCTGCTGCTGCTGCAGTTACCATGGTGACATGGGTTGCTGGCACAAGGATCTGCAACAAACTGAAAGGAGACGGGAAAATGGGTTAATTACCCCAATCACAAGGAAAGGAAGGGGATGGCTGAAGAATTCGCTCCCTGTCTCAGCAGCTCTTCCTCTCCTGAGACATGCCATTCTTGGGGGGAAGGGGGATATGACTTTGTGCATCCCAAGGTCACCCCCACAGGCGCCTAATCACAGGAAGCAGGGGCTCAGCACTTAGCAGAAGAAACATCACGGAGAACAGCTGCTTAGACCTTAAACCCTGTGTCACGTCAATTCAGACACACGTGATTGACTACAAATTTTAAGGCAAAAATGGCTCTAAACAAGGCTCACTTAGAAGATAAAACTGTGACCTTTCCAGCTGCCAATCATGACCATGGCGGTTATCTGAATGGAGTCTCTGCAAGGGTTCCACATGACCGCCTGAGTTCTGGTGGTCCTGTAGATCACAGCTTCTCACCTAACGAGCAGTCCCGTGAGGTAGCACTACTGAATTAAAGATTTCCAAGACCAACCCATTCACGGGCAATCACCAGCTGGAAGACAGCATCATGGGAACTTTGGCAGGATTTTATGACTTTTTTATCTCGTTATTTCGAAG
>JALPQD010000488.1:1232110-1284325 GCA_023101885.1 Typhlomys cinereus
GGGAACCTGGGAGGGATCACGGGTTCCCCCAATGCCCTTCTGTGGAAGATTAGAGGACTCGGTCTTTGATCCCACGTCTGCTGCTCATTCACAGAAAAGTCAATGGCTGATCAGAAACTCCCATTACCCCCTGCATCTATGATGGGTGGGTAGGGCTCCTGGAAGAAGATTTGGAAAGGCGACTACAACCAGAACCCACCACCGGAGACCTCAGAGTCATGGGCGACTCAGGAGCACCTGCTTAGACTCGCCCTGAGGAGTCAAACTGTGAATGGTCCTCTCTCTGCTTGTGTGAAATCAACCAGGAGAATCCTGTGCTTGATTGAGCTAAAGCCCTCCTTTCTGTCAAGATGGATTAGACGTTTTAAAGGGGATGGGGATGACTGTAATCGCAGCACACGTGACATGAGGTGATGGACAGGCCTTGAAACTGGTTTCCTCTAGAGGCACAGGACAGCTTCCCACAGAACCAAGGCAGTGATTCTAGGACTTCTGGGGGGTTTGGAAGGAAAATAGATGTGCTCAGCAGCTGGAATCAAGGGTCACTGCTCCACATAGGATGGCCTGGGCAGGTTGCTCACTAGCTCTCTGCTCAAATTGCTTCTGCTTTAAGTAGGGGTGTCGGGAGAATATCTGGAGCCCTCTCTAGCCAGGTTTGGGATTCTACTGACAATCGCTTGGCTTTCTATGGCACTGTGTTCTCCAGGATCAGAGGAGAAGGGAGGAGAACCTCAGGGCACCTCCTCTAGTCACACCTATGCTCAGTAAGTAGAAGCATCCCAGGGAACCCAACAGCGTGAGACCAGGAGGGAAACACACATCACACAGACTGTTTGGATGCAGACTGTCTGCCGTATATTGGAGGCTTGGTCTTTGGTGTGGTGGCGCTCAGTGTGGGAGCTTTAAGGGGTGGGGCCTAGTGGAAGATTCTTAAATCACTAGGGGTGCACACGTGCCATAGTACATGTGTAGAGGCATTATGGTGGAAGGTGAGTTGCACCCTACAGACTCACATGTTAGAATACTTAGCTGGCATGAATATCATTTGGGAAGGTTGTGCATCTTCAAGAGGCAGAGGGCCTTAGCTGGGGAAGGAGGATGGTAGGGGTAGACCTTGAGGCCTGAGAGTCTGGCCCTGTTCCCTCTTGCTCTCTCTGCCTCCTTATAATGACTACAGAAGCCAGCCTCCTTCTGTCTCCAGCCACGCCTTTTGCTATGCAATTCCCTCCATAAATGGACTGTCTTCCCTCTGAAACCATAAGTCCCGTCCGTAAGTGTCCTTTGCTCTACTAATTTGCTTGAGTCCAGATATCGTCTCACAGCAAAATACTGACTACAAGAGGTCAGGGGGCAACTTTCAGAAGCCATTTCTCTACTTCCACCATGTGGGCTCTGGAGATCAAACTAGGGTCACCAATTTATAAACATGATTTTTGATCCACTAATCCTTTTCACTGGATTTTTTGAAGTTTTTTGTTTAATCCTGGCAGTACCGGGGATTGAACCCATGTTCTCTTGCATACAAGGCAAGCATTCTGCCACTAGTTATCACCCCAATCCTGTATACAAAGCATTTAAAAAAAACAGAAGAACCATGTCACAGTTAGACACAGATGTCAATTTGACAGTTGAGGGTTTGAGCTCTGGGCACATTTGTAGAGATTTAGTGGTTGAGTTAAGCCCAGAGCAAACCTGTAGGAGATTGTCCAGCTGATGGGGAAGGCCCAGCTCATGGTGCGTGGGACTAGGCCCTGGAATAAAATACAGAGAGCTAGTTGAGAAAGTTGGCATCCTTGTATACATTTGGGCAGACATGCTGGTCCGGCAGGTAAGGATCGTCTCTTTCTCAGCCATTATGTAGAGATGATGTGGTCAGTTCTATCAGCCCTGATGTTGGTATAAGCTCTCCTACAAAGTTAAATGAGGAACTGTGACCAGTCTATTGTAAGATAATAAACCCCTTGTTCCCTTAAGCTGTTTGATGGTGATTTATCAGCAACCATGCAGGCTAACTGCTACAGACCATGTGTAATACAACTTAAGAGCTCAGACACTCTTACTATGGGAAAGTAATCCAGCAGAAACTTAGACTGGGAAGGGAAGATTTACCTAGATCAGCCACCATGAAGTCAGACCGCCCACGGAGAGGTCACAGCCCTCCCTGCCTTTCCTTCCATGAGAAAAGTTGTTACTTCTGAGCTGCTCTGGCCTCCCACCCAGCCATTGAACTACATGGAGACAGCTCACTGCACAGGATAAACACAGAAATAAGTGGAGCCCCAGACTCAGTGGGTAGAAGGACCACAGGGCCCAGAAGGGGCAGGGGAAAATCTACCATCTATGCCGACTGTCAGGGAGAGAGGACCACGGTGGGATGACTAGATATTAGAATTTCTGACAAGTAAGAATGAGCAGCAGCCACCCAGCAGCCATGATATGATAGAGACCGCCCTGAACCCTGCATGGGTGCCCTTGGGCAAACAAGTCAGCCTCCTGGGGCTCAATCCTCAGAAGGGACAGGACCAGAGACCTATGGTCCTGTCACTCTCAATGACACACTACATTGAAGATGGGTGCTGATGGGTTGAATCATCTTTGTGCCAAGAGCTAAAAGAACAACAATGGAGTCCAACTGGCACAGCATTTGTGGTCTTGAAAAGGAATGTTTCCCACTTTCTTTAATAGAGATCTCAACCATATTCTAGCACCAACTGCTTCTCCGCTAGGAGCAAAACGATGAGAGAGCCAATCACTACACACTTGTGCCAGGAACATACTCAGCCAAGAATTGTATCCCATGAACACATTTTTCCAAATCTAAATCAGAAAAATGTCTTTATTTCTGTTTTAGAGAATTCTCAATCTAGTCAGAAATTATTCCAAGATTAGCCAAATTGGTTGATATCGCCTCTTGAATTCTGAGTTGACTTCCTGATTCTTACCTGTGAAGTGAATCACCATGGTTCAGAGGCTAAAAGCAAGTTCTAAGCAGAATTCACACTTGTGACTATAATCCAAGGCATTTAAGACAAGTTCTTGGGCCAGATAGATGGCTCAGAGGGGAAAGGTGCTTGCTGCAAAATCCTGATGAATTCAGTTTGATACCCAGAACCCACATAAATGTGGAAGAAAAGAACTGACTCTATAGAAGGTGTCTCTGACCTCTACATGTGAGGTGTGGTGGTGATGGTGGTGATGGTGATGGTGATGGTAGAGATAGTGGTGATGGTGGTGGTGTTGGTGGCAATGGTGGTGTTGGCAACAGTGTTGATGATGGTGATGGTGGTGGTAGTGATAGTGGTGATGGTGGTGATGGTGGTGGTGTGGTGGCAGTAATGGTGATGGTGATGGTGGTGATGACAATGGTGGTGGTGGTGGTAATAGTGGTGATGATGGTGGTAATGATGGTGGTGGTGGTGGTGATTGTGCATAAAATGGCTCACCATAGACCAGAAAAATACTTGTCCTTAATTAAGGACAATATAAACGAACCTGGTCTATAAGAGATCAGGAATTTTAAAGCAATGATAATTATAACAGTGACTTTAGCAGAACAAATCAACCAACAAAACAGACAAGAAAGAGAAATAAATTGTTTCTCCATACTCTGGAACAGAATCATAGGATTTTCAAATATTATAATTTAATAAATGCATATTAATATGGGGAAATGATGTTTTGTACATAAAGTAAAATAAACCAATTGGATTATAGATCTAAAATCAAAAAATAAACTTCGAAAAGATAACAGATAAAAATATGCTAACATTAAAGTAAATAAATATTAAATAAGACAGAAAGAGCAGTAACTATACACTAGTGAATTAGATGACGGCACATTTGTGAATGATTTTCACTAAAACACACTGCTGAGAGCAAAAGGATGAGCCACAGAACGGGTGACGATTCTTGCAAATCTGTGGCCCACAAAAGGGTCATCAGCAGAACAGAAATCTTTATACTAAGAAAGATAGAACAGGAAGACAAGTGCACAGGATAGGAGAGAAGAGATTTGTAAGACATTCTTCACAGAGATGCTTTACGAAGGGCCAATAAATATAAGAAAAGGTGTTCAACATTATCATTAGAGAAATACAAGCCTCAATCACAATGGAAGGACTTGGTTTATTAGGATACTTCAAACCAAAAATCAGCAACGCCAAGTACAAAGTAGGGTACAGAATGAAGGATGAGTCCACTGTTACAACGTATTAAGAAACTTTGGGAAATTATCTACCAAGATTGAATGCCCAGAAATCCAAATCTACTTTCTGATATAAACATACACTATGCACACCAATAGACACTAAATTGGTCTCATGGTGTCTGTAATAGCCAGGAGGTGGAGGCGCCCAAGTTTCTTTCCATCAAAGAATTACTGCCTTATGCACCAATGTGAATAGTTCCTCAAGCATAGTGTTTTTCTATGCATGTAAAACTCACCAACAGCAGCACACAACCATGCTAAACGTCTTAAAAGTGGTCACACAGGCAGAAAAGGGGACGATGGGGACCATAAAGGGACCAAGGGTGATTTTCTTTCATCAGTTTTGGTAGTGGTTACATAGAACATCATTTTTATAACATACTACTCTATGCACATTTTTTCAGAAAACTTTTCTATATGTGTATTACACTTGGCGGATTTTATTTTTTAAATGTTATTTCTTAGGGCTGGGGAGATGGCTCAGTGGTTAAAGTACTTGACACATAACAAAATGACCAGAGTCTGGATCCCACGTAAGTGTGGCAGCCCACTGGGAATTTCCACCCTCAGAAGGTGGAGACTGAGAATCCTCAGAGCAAACTACCTAGACAGACAAGCCCTATCAGTGAGCTCTGGGTTTGGTTAGAGGCCCTGTCTCAGAAGAGTAAGTTGGAAGAGTGATTAAGGATGATTTCAATGTCATCCTCAGCACCCACCTCCCACACACAAGTAGACACACTTATGCACCCTACTACACATTATAAAAATGTCTTTATACCAACTATATAGTCAAAGCTCACTTATTTCGATCTATTGGAACAATAAAGGCAAGTGTCACTGTGAGCAGCCTCTCACCTTAGCTCTCACTGTCTCTTCCTTTTTATTAGGTCTGGCGTGCTCCTGCCCCAAACTGCTAACCAGTACCCAGCATGGTGAGACTCCTGACTTTGCATTATGTTTGTCATAGAACTTTCTTTTTTCAAATAGAGGTTAGTTCTTAGAAATCAATGACAATAGTTACATCTAGCTTTGCTACAATAAAGGAAGAGCTCTTCTATGATCTAAATAGACCTTCTAAGACAGGTTTGGCTCTACAATGTACATACACTGATGAGTGGCAGGAGGCCTCATGTCATTGTTAAAAGGGCAACAGATGAATCAGCAGTAGCTATTACAGCGTGATGGGAGCCATGGGATGTACACAGAGCACTGCAGAAAACAGCTGGGCACTGACACACCTGGGGAATTCAGGAAGCCTTCCTGTGGAAAAGTGAATGTTGGGACCCAAGGAAAGGGACACACAGAGGACGCCTCAAGAGAGAGCAGAGATCATGCAAACACAGGCTGAAAGCAGGAAACGCTGAGAGGAGCGAGTCTCTCACTGGAGAACAGCCCTGTAGTGTGAGATTCTCAGGACTCCGACTCTGAGGGTAAATCAACAAGCAGGACACAGCAGGACACACCTCAGGAAAACACCCTCCATCTGCAGTGGGGTGAAGCATTTCAGGGGTCAAACTGGAGACCCAGAGAGAGACTGGAGCACCCTGTAGCCACTGGAGAGAAGCAGGACGGCTGCCCCAGGGTTAAGTTCAGGCTGGAGAGTGAATCCGTCTATAGAAGTCAGCTGTGTAGACGACCCTATTCAGACATGGATGGCTAGGTGGAACCACTCATGAACGAGGGACTCGAGAGGAAAAGCAAGCTAGAGAAGGGACCAGAAACCAGGGTAGTGAGGTTGGAGCAGAAAGCTACTTGAGAATCTAACGGCCGGCGAGTCCCTGAAGTGACTATAAATACAGAGCTGATGATTGGCAGAAAGCATGAGCAGCTCTTCTGAAATCCCCAGACTACAGGACAGGAGTGGGTAAGGAAGGACATGAGGTAACTGGGATGGGGAACGTCAGCGGTGGGAAGGGGTCCATTAGAGGAGGCAGGTAAACATTAGCATGGAGGGGAGAGAGGTGAGGGCAGAGGTTAGCCCTCTTGAGAGACCACAGCACCAGGCCTTTGCTCCTGACGACACCGTGAAATTGATGAAATTGATTTCCCTGTAGCAAACGAAGGCTTAGAAAGGCTTGTTTGACCCAGAACTGTGGGAAGCTATCAAAGCTGCAAGCTGAAGCCAAGACTGGATGATTTCCAATTCTATTCCTTTTCTCTCTCTGAGCACAGACTCCTTACCTAATCGTGCTGAGAAGAGCTTTTGGAAGGAGAGTGTGGCTAACTGCCATGGGGCACCAGTAACCAGGTCACATGACTGCTGGGAAATGAACCCTAGATTTGACTCTGGTTACCTGGATTACCTGGGTCACACAAAGGTCAAAAGTCACCTTCTCGTAAGGGCTTATGGAAATGCCACTGGGTCCTTATATGTCATCGGAGAGGAGGACCCAGTGGAGAGTTAGGCGTACACAATAAAGGACTCTCTGGGAATTGGGGGGGAGGCACTGGGGGAAGGGGAGGGGGAGGAGGGGGGAGGGAGGGAACTGGTAAAAAATTTTAAAATGTATAATTAAATTTTTAATAAAAAAAAAAAGTCACCTTCTCGTGAAGCAAGGAGAGGAGATGAGGAGGTGCTCACACAATGGGACAGATGGAGAAATCTTTGGGTTCAACAGACCCTATGTCCTGGACAGCACATCAGCCCTTCACAGGATATGAGCAGAGCTCATGAGTTCCTCCGCCCAGAGGGTCCAGCCACCATCCATTACAGGGTCCCACTGTGCTCACATGGAATGTGCTACACTTGTGATGAACCCCAGAAAATGGAATCCATGTAGACACTGAACCCCAAGAGGCCGATGAGTAGGTGAGGAGCTGGACAAGGTTCACATTGCACTCAGTCAAGCACGGCCCATGCAACTGTTCACCTGGGAGAAAGTAGCCACTCTGTGTGCCACGTGATGCCCACATTCAGCAAGACGTCACAGGGCAAAGCCTGAGCCCAAGAGTAGGTGCTTGGGGAAACGGCTTCTTGGGAATGGGGCATGCCACAGCAGTATGCCCATCACGAGGGGACAGGGAGAAGATGACAGAAAGGATATCATTGATCCTGGGATGCACCAGCTCCTCCTGGTCTCCATAGCCTGGACTTCCATCATCTTCCTCTCGAAGACTGGGCCCAGCCCTTTCCAAGTGGCTTGTCCCCCTGGTGCAGCGAACACAGCATGCTTTCTTCTGTCTTCTTCATGCTTTGGAGAGACCGTCCCTACCCTCTCCCATCTGCGCAGCCAGAGACAACCTGAGGCAGAAGATGGCCGACCTCTGCAGACACCCCATCATCTATAGTTTCCTCTGAACCCCTGTTCTGAGTTTCTGGAGGTGCTGTGGAGCTGGTGACAAGGACAAGAACTGTTTTCGTTTCATTGCACTTCGCGATAATAAAATATCTGACCCAGGCAACTGAGGAGAAGAACAGACTTATTGGCTCCCAAGTCTGGGTCAGAGTGCATCATGGCTGGGGACTCACAGCAGCCGGAGCCAAGGGAACTTGTCACATCACATCCATAGCAAGGGCAGAGGACAAGGCCCAATGCATGCATGGAAGCTTGCCTGCAGTCCCCAGAACACCTGCCCAGGGGATAAATAGCCTGCCCCACGGGCCGGATCTTTCCACATCCATTGTGTAATGGAAACAATCCCTTACAGACATGCCCAAGAATCAGCCTTAATCTAGAGAATTCCTCTCGGGTCAGCCGACCTTCTGGGTAACCATCACATGGACCCTGCTTAACTTTGCCCACAATTACCCCTTCCTGTTGCACCCCAATCCCAAAAGGGAGCAGCATGCACACTCTCTAGAGACACCCCCCCCAGCACAGCAGCCACATGGAGATCTCTGCGCTCCTTTGAAGTCTTCCATCCTAGAAGCGATGGAAAGGCAATGGAACACCCCAAATTGAATGTGACCCCAAGTGGAACGGCACTTTGACTTTCACTCTTATGACAGAGCCCAAACATTTAAATACTTAAGCTCCTTTCTTTTAATGTATATCAGTGGCACTGAATGTATACTTGCTGGAAAATCGGGTACACAGTAGGCACTCAATTTATTCATCTGTCAGTTCTTCTGACTGTCCTGCACGCTGAATATTTCCCACCAATGAGAGCCAGGAACCATGAGAAAAGTTACATGGGACGCTCATGGTGTTGGTGAGACCGGGGGCCAGAGCAGAATGCTGGGTCACCATACTCAGGAAAGGCTTCAGGTTTAGTCTCTAAAGTGACAAGCGTGCTATATGCCTGGCTGGCGTGACTACTTTGATATATGTTTTTCCCTCTGTGGGCATGCAAAAGGCCCTCTGCTCTCTTTTCCGCTTTTCTAATCTTAAGTGGAAGCAGCTGTTCCAATTTTTCTACCCATCTGCTCCCAGGGGTTGGACCGGAAACAGTGGCTCTGCAGACAAATTGAAAGTCTTCATGTTGTCTAACCTCATTTACCGAGAGAGAAGCCTTCCATATGCAGCAGACCTTGTATGGGCAATTTCACTAAGCAAAGAACGAAGAGGAAAGACGCAAACTTCCAGCCACCAAGAGAACAGACACTGGCTCTCCAGCATCAGCTGGTATGGGTGTGGGTCATATATACGTGTGTTCATGTATACTGGCAGGCTTACCTGTGCACATATATGTGGAGACCACAGGTGGACAATAGGAGTCCTTCTCTATCACTGTCCACTTTACTCCCTTGAGACAGGGTCACTCACTAATTGAAGCTAGCCTGGTGGCCAGTAGGCCTCAGCAATTTTCCTATCCCTGCCCCCAGCAGCACCTGCGTTACAAGGTACAGGTGGTCACGCCTACTTATATTACATGGCTGCTGGGGACCCAAACTCAGTCCTTAAGCTCATTCAGCAAGTGCTCTTAATCCCTGAACCATCTCCCATCTCTCAGGCATCTGTGTTTCAATCAACAAGAGCCAAAGATGCCCAAGTTGCCCTCACCTTGGGCAGCCATTTTGTCGTGTGGCCAGGAAAGAAGTTTGTTGGCCAACGACATGGACTGGGAGGGGCAAGTGTTGTTTCTTGTTTTCCATGAAAAAGTCAGAAAACAAACTTTAAATTTTTTAAAGGTAAAAGAAATGAAAGAGAAGATAATGAAGGAATACAGATATGTGGCTGAACGTAGAAAAAAAATCTTCTAGAATAGCTCTAATTAGAAATAGCCAAAATCATGGAGGCAAGAAACCTGGACAGTCAGCAACAGAAAGGAGCAGGGACAGAGAGTGAGAGACCACAGCGGTGTCACCCCCCTCTCTCACACTTACATAGGATGGGCCCGTGAAAGAGAGAACGTCACAACTCTGCATCGTGTGTGACTGTCATACAGGCCACAGAGGGGGCCTCTACCACCACCAAGCTCAGACTTAGGTCAGTAGAAAGCCTGCTCATGAAAAATAATGTCTGCAGAGGCATGAAGCAGAGGTGTGGAGCTGTGCAGACCTGCCACCATACTGATCGTGCAATTATCCTTTAGAAGGTAAGTACTTTGCATTTCCAATTAAGGCATGAAATGAGAAGGCTCGAAAAGCCCACTGAGAAAATCATCGGCACAGCACAGCCGTACAGAATTAAGAGCTTTTTAATGAACTCCTTTCTTTTATTTTTCCACTTTCCTGTATGTGGAGGTTTGCATATGCATGTTCACATAGATGCTTGTGCGCATGCATGTAGAAGTCAAAAGCTGATAGTAGAATCATCTTAAGTCTCTTTTCCACCTTTTTCTTTTGAATCAGGGTAGCTAATCAAATCCAGAGTTCATCAATAGGGCTACTGTAGCTAGCTAGCTGCAACTAGAATTGCAGGTAGCTCACATGCTCACCTGGCATTTTATGCAGGATCTGGGAAACCTGAGTCTCAACCCTTTTGCTTACATAGTGAGTGCTTTAAATGTGAGCCACTGTCCCAGCCTTGGGGAGTTCATTCCTGAGTACAGAACATCTTATGAATTATTTTAAGAACGTTGAGCACACCTGCATCATTTATTAACACTTATCAACTAAGCCTGCGCAAACTCTCGGTGTGTAAAGACTATAGACACCAGGGCTTAGCTTGTCTATGCAAAGGCTGTAGCAGGTCTGCATAGCATAAGAGCTTTATTGATGGCAGAAGGAGAAAACTGGCTTCTGAAAACTGTCCCGTAACCTCTTCTCTCTCTCTCTCTCTCTCTCTCTCTCTCTCTCTCTCTCTCTCTCTCTCTCTCTCTCTAATATATAATTTTTAATTACATAAAACAAATCAGATTAAGTTTTAAAAGAGGGTTAGGGAGAAAGAATACAAAGTCTCAAAATAAAAAAAATTAATGACCAGTTCAGTTAGCAGGAAGAGACAATGAATGGAATTTGAGTCGTAGAAATCACAGGAAGAGGAGACATGTAGTCTTATACACAAAAGAAGGGGGCAGTTATAATAAGCCCCCATGTGAAACTTCTCAGGGGCCAGTGAGATGGCTCAGAAGGTCAAGGCACATGTCCGCCAGGCTGGCAATCTGTGGTCCATACCTCCAAAGTCCATGTGACATCCAAAGCTGTCCACATGCATCCCATGATATACATTTGTCCTTATTCCCTCTCTCTCCCTCTCCCTCTCCCTCTCCCTCTCCCTCTCCCTCTCCCTCTCCCTCTCCCTCTCCCTCTCCCTCTCCCTCTCCCTCTCTCTCTCTCTCTCTCTCTCTCTCTCTCTCACACACACACACACACACACACACACAGAAAGTAAAGAAAACATCTCAGGCCCCATATACTTAGGCAAGGAAAGAGTACAGGACTAGACAAATTTACAAACAGGCCTGAGAAGCAGGAGAAGATCTGACACCTCGCCAATGACTTAGGATGAACAGTTTCTCACGAGTAATCAAACCCTCCCCTATCAACGTCCCATATGGCTGACATCTCCCTCACGTGGCTGTTGTCAGTTAGAATATAACACAGAAAACTTTCCAGGATCAGCAGAGTGATAAAGGGACCACACTGGACACAGGAGACTCATGCACACGGGTATTTATAATGAGCTCACAATGCAAAATTACAAACCACATAAGGGGGAAAAGGCACAAAACATAATTCAAACATGTGGGACTGTGTATTTAAGAGTCAGACAAATCCTGTGCATTTCAAGATAGAAGCCATTGCTTAAAGTAGATGGGAAACATCTACACTTCTCCACTAGACCTCCAATTTAGCTGTCCTGGTACCTTTAATAAAATACTTACCAAAGAATAGTGATAAGTACCATCAGCTACATTTCTGAATAGTTATGCTATGCCTTAACTAGTTCTCTGCTTTCCCAGCACTCACCCACTCACTCTTCACCATAACACAACATAGCAGGTGCCTGTTATCTCGGAGGTTCTCAACTGAGAAGCGTTGAGTGGCTATGGTGTCTCATCTGGCCATGAGAATTCTAATCTAGGAAAAACAACACAAGTCCATTGAAACCCCTATATTCTGTCCATACTTCTTATTTGTCAAATTGATCCAAAATTCATATTGGAAATGAACAAACTGGCATCCCCAGCACCAGGAGAAGAAGAATAGAGGTATGTTTTCCCTATGGGCTGGAACTTATGATAGTGGCCCAAGAATGGTTCAGCTGAACAGCACATCACAGGAGAAGACAGAGTTTTGTCACATATAGAAACTCAGAATCCAAGAAAGAGGCTCTGAAATTAGTATAGAATTAATACAGCTTTTAGAAATGCTTGCATAATTTCTGATCCCCGTGGCTAATGTAAAGGTCTCCTTGTTTCTTGCAACCATATTTATACATACACGCATGCACATATGACTAATTCATATATACATGACTAACTCATAAACACACATACACACATAACTAATTCATACACACATAACTCATATATATATGCACACATGGCTAATTCATACACACATGACTAATTCATATACATGCATGCATACATGACTAATTCATACACATACATATGCTCTAATTCATGCACATACACACATAGCTAATTCATACATATAACATATGCACACATGACTAATTTCAGTGAACTCTGTATCAAAACATTCTAACTTCAAAAGGTTTAAATCAGGATCTAGCAAACTATAGCTTACAGACTAAGTCTAGGCCATCCCTAACTTTGTAAATAAAACTTTATTAGCACTAATTTTTAAATTAGAAAGTTTATAACAGAGGCTAGTTGATCTCTCACTGAAGAAAGAACATAGTGTGGCAAAGTGCACAGTGTTTATAAAGCCCACAACAGAATGCAGCAATGCCTCGGGCAGCAACACATTCCACTTGTGGTAAGAGCCCTAAAACAGGACTGAAGAGATGGCTCAGAGGTTAAGCCTCTGCTTTACAAGCAAAAGACCTGAATTTGGATCCCAGATCCCACATGAAAATGACGGGTGGAAATGGCAGCAGGCTGTAATTCTGGCCCTGTAAAACAGAGCCTGGGAAAATCCCAAAGCAAAGCAGTGAGGAGCTAGAGCAATCCAGGATGATTCCTGATGTCATCCTTGGGCCTCCAGGGGCACACATAGTACATTCTGATACACACAAACACATACATATACACACTAAAAAAAAATGCGCGCGCACACACAACACACAAACTCTAAAACCTGTGAATTATTTTTCTTCTTCCTGTTGCATTTTACTGTGCATTTCTATGTTTAGATACACAAATGCTCATCCCCGTGTTATATCACCGTGTAGACCCCAGAATTCAGAATGCTAAGCTTGCTGAAGCAGCTGTAGCCCAGAAGCAACAGGCCACATGTTTGTAGTAAGTTATGATAACTGAGTTTACATAAGGACATGTTGCATACAGTGATGTAATTACCTAACTTAACTCCACAGTTAAACTATGCATGGCTTTGTGGACACTCTGACCCTTTGCAGGAAGTTTGCTGACTTATTCTAGGAGAAACAAAGGAGACAATATTGAAGAAGATTTTAAAAAAGGCTAATTGACTACACTACATGAAACAGACATAAAGAGGCTAAAGCCACCCAAGAAGAGCACAGACAAATGGCAGAAACTATCTTAGTGGGCAAAGGTGAACTGTGGAAGGCGCCTCTTCCAACCACCTGTTGTTCAAATGCAAACCCAGGACAGAAAACTTAGATTCCAACTCTGAAGAACATCTGGGTCTGGGTAAAGAGGACAGGGAAGGAGATCAGGGAGGAAGAGGAGATGCAAGGGTAGAGACAGGTTTCCATTGTATCTGGCTATTTTATTAAGCAAATAATCTGAGCCACGATGACACAATAGTGTTTGTTGGATGCCAGTAGTAGCAACTGATTAGATTATCTCTGTGCTTTTCTGTACACTTGACACTGGGAAATGCCCCTGGGTCCTTGCACCTCATCGGAGAGGAGGACCCAGAGGATAGTTTGGCATGCTCCAGGGATTGGGGGGGGAGGCACTGGGGGATGGGGAGGGAGGGGAAGGGAAGGGGGAAGCAGGGGGGTCGGAGGGAGGTGGAGGGAGGGGACGGAGGGGACCAGTGTACCTGTTAAGTTTGTATAAGCAGAAATAATAATAATTTTAAAAAAAGAACTGTTCCCCAGAAGCCATCCACCTTGGATTTGAGACACCATCTCCCATTGGTCTTAAACTAGCCAATTAGGGAGCTAAAGAGGTGGCTCAGGGGTTAAGACTCCGCCTTCCAAGAAGAAGGTCCTAAGTTCAACCAGGCAAAAATGGCGGTGGCTTGCACTTCTGGCCCTGGTGGGTGGAGCCTGGGGAATCCAAGAGTAAAGGAAAAGGATGTAGAAGCAATCCAGGATGATTCCTGAAGCCACCCTTGGGCCTCCATAGGACACACAGTGCTCTCTGATACACATATACACAAAGAAAGAAAGAGAGAAAGAGAGGGGGGAGAGAGAGACAGACAGAGAGAGGGAGGAAGGAAAGGAGGGAACAAGGGAAGGAGGAAAGAGAGAAAGTGAGAAAGAGGAAAAGAGAGAGACAGACAGACAGACAAAAAGGGAGGGAGGGAGGAAGGAAGGAAGGAAGGAAGGAAGGAAGGAAGGAAGGAAGGAAGGAAGGAAGGAAGGAGAAGGAGGGAAGGGAAGGGAGGGAGGAAGGGAAGGGAGGGAGGGAGGGAGGGAGAGAGAGGGGAGGAGGAAGGGGAGGGAGGGAGGGAGGGAGGGAGGGAGGGAGGGAAGGAAGGGAGGGAGGAGAGGGAGGGAGAGAGAGAAGAAAGAGAAAGAGAAAAGAGAAGAGAAAGAGAGAGAAAGAGAGAGGAGAGAAAGAGAGAAGAAAGAGAAAGAAGAGAGAAAGAAAGAGAGAGAGAAAGAAAGAAAGAAAGAAAGAAAGAAAGAAGAAAGAAAGAAAAGAAAGAAAGAAGAAAGAAAGAAAGAGAAAAGAAAGAAAGAAAAAGAAAGAAAGAAAGAGAAAGAAAAGAAAGAAAGAAAGAAAGAAAGAAAGAAAGAAAGAAAGAAAGAGAAAGAAAGAAAGAAAGAAAGAAAGTTTTTAAAGCTGACCAATTAGGTAAGCAATACTCCAAGGATTCTCCTGTCTCCACCTCTGCCATGCCCAGTTTTGTTACATGGGTGCTGGAGATGCTGTTACAACACGGTAGTTACTGAGCTGTCTCCTCAACCCCACCTAATAAAAATGGCAACAGATGTGCTGCTGTCCCACAAGCACCTGCTCAGCCACAAGCCACACTCTAACTGGGGGTTAAAAACTCTGGCCCAATCCAGCCTGGCACCACAGGGGAACAGCCTGCAGGTAAGGGATGCTGCTGTCACTTAATACAAGCAAGAAGAAATCCCAGGAAGGTTACTACATCATAGCGCATGGAGACTAGGTAAGACTCAAATTCCAGTGCTCATCAATAAAGTTTTATTGGAACTGGACCAGACTCATTTGTTTATGAGCTGTTTGGATTCCTTCACAGGGCAGCGGCAGAGGTAAACTGCTTCTACAGATACCTAGTCACCCCCCAAAGCTGAAAATATTAACTATCTGCTGCCTTACAGAAAAGTCTGCTGATTTTTTTTCACTAGGTGGGCCCTGGGAATGGACGAATCCTCTACACTCCCCTAGCATAGACTGGTGAAGGACACAAATTACCAATATGATGTCATGTTGTCACACATATTACCACCTACTGCAGGAAATGCAAGGACTATTTTCCCTGCATGAATTACACACAACCTGCTTTTATAGCTTCAGGGAAAAGAGCTAAATCCTGACGCAGCTCCCCCAGCGAGGCTGGGGTAAAGTCTGGAAATATATCTACTACTTCTTCCCCGGAATTATATACAACTGATACAATCCATTTGGCGAGACATAGTCAGGACATGGAAGAAATTTCATGGAAGTAATCAATCCATTGTCAAGAATGATAATAGAACTTCAAATGACTGTGATTTTTATGGGTGGTTCTTTTAGTACTGTTTCCAACTCTGGTTCAGTTCAAAGTGAAATATTAGAACTGTCATGGTCCTGCTTACATTGATGATGGAAGGTTCTCTGGACCGAAATGAGTCTCATCCAACAAGCCCATGACTAAGATCTGAAAACAAACAGGAAGACCAGTGAGGACTATAAGGTGTTAGTTTCATCTTCCTTTTGCTGAATAGATATAGGACCAAACAAAGAAACAAGGGGTTTATTCTTGCTTATTCTCGCTTACAGTTCTTGATTACACTTCATCGGCATGGCAGGAGAGTTCATGCCAACATCAGGAGTCAAGAGAACAGGCCACATCAAGGCCACAGAAAGAGCTGAGAGGAGGGCGTGCTTTCTCGCTTGCCAGCTTGCCCATATGCCAACGTATAGAATCAGCTCTCTCCATCTAATCCACCTGCCCAGGGAATAGTCCTACCCACGATGGACTGGTCTTCCCATATCAGATAGGTCATCTCCTGCAGGTTTTCCCAGGGCTTGTCTTAAATAATTCCTCATCGGTATATCTGAAGGCTCCTCCCTCAATAGTCAAGTTGCAAGCTGAATTTCACTGGGTCAGAAAGGGCACTCCTGTGGCCATGGTGTCAGGGAGCATAAATCAAAGGTGATGTCTATAGACATCGAAGGCCAGAATGGCTTCCTCGAGAGCGAAAGGTCCACTTGGAAGAACTCACCATCCCTCTGCTCCATGCTGGAAAAGGACACACCTGCCTGTGATATAGCCATCCAAAGAAAAGTCTGCAAGACGGGCCCACCGTGCGCACGTCTGCATTTGTTCCGCCTGGCCATATACATTAGAGGATCATCTCTTAACCACCCATGGCTTCCTGGAAGACTATCATCAGAACCAGCTGCAGCAAGGTCTTTTCATGGTAGTCCACACCCACTGGACAAGCCCAAGTATTGTTTCCTGGCCCGTCACATGGAGATAGCCATGCAAGTACCTTTTCTATTCACATCTCCCACCTTGTGTGTTGAAGTGTTGTGATGCCACATATTGGGCACTAAGGCACATGTACTTCATACATTTTTACATTTTCAGGTGAAATGGGACATGCAAGTTCTTCAAAACATCACACATGCTGCTAGCTAGAGTAGGTTCATGACTTTGATATCAAATTTCCTTCTAATCTTTGGATAATAGCATGTCTTTCTGAAGCTGAGTTTGCAACAACTGCTTGATTGGGAAGCAAATACTCCACAAATGTTAGTGTGAACTGGAAATCAAATGACCACATGAGAAGTTGTTCAGCACCTGATGCACAAAAACCTCCCATGAATATCTAATGTGGGCTACATAATCAGGTGAAGGTAGAGTTTTCTTTTAATCTATGCATAGATTTTTGACATGTGTGTGTCTCTGTGTGTGTGTGTGTCTGTGTGTGTGAGAGAGAGAACACTATGTGTGTCTGTGTGTGTGTGAAAGAGAGAGAGAGGCAGAGAGAGAGGACACTGTGTGTGCCTGTAGATGTGCAAGAGTGACATCAGAAATCATTCTGAATTGTTCTACCTCCTTATTGCTTTGCTCTGAAGTTTCCCAGGCTCTGTCTTCCAGGGTCAAAAGTGAAAGCTTCCATTTTCACCCATCATTTTTACATGGAATCTGGGATCTAAACTCAGGTACTTCTTGTGAGTCAGAGGCTTAACCCCTAGCCATTTCTCCATCTCTAGTTTTTTGGGTTTTTCTCAAACAGCTACAAAATTATTTAGATGTAAAGAGCTCACCAGAAGGTCAACAATCCCTTTTGTTTTGCAGCAGTGTTTGCAAAAGTTATGCTCAGTAATTAAAGCACTTACTAAGCAATAAAAAGGTGGAGTTTGGATCCCCAGGTCTCAAGAAATATGCCAAGTAAGTATGACAACCTACCTATACTTCCAGCCTGGGAAGACAAAGCCAGCTGTCTACCCAGATTAGTCCTTATCAGCAAATTTTGGATTTGACCCTTTCTCTCAAAGAATAAGGTAGAAGAACAATTGAGGATGATTTGTATGCACTCATGGATACACATGTGCATACAAAATGCTACATGTTTACAAATGCATACACACATACACACACAAAACACATACATGAAAATAGAAAAAGAAAAAAAGCTATTTTGATACTAAGACCACTAAAATCCAGAAAATTTGGAACCTCTGCTCTGTACCCAATGATGGCTGAGACACAATATAGTTTTTAAATCTTCAAATGATTTACTTTTAAAATACCTCCCACAGGGCTGGAGAGATGGCTTAGTAGTTAAGACTCTGCGTTGAAAGCAGAAGGTCCTGAGTTCGGATCCCAGGTCCCAAGTAAAAACACCAGGAAGAATCAGCTGCGGCCTACACTTCCAACCCTGGTGGGCGGAGCCTGGGAAATCCCAGAGCAAAACAAGGAGGTAGAAGCAATCAAGGATGACTCCTGAAGTCACCCTTGTTCCTCCACAGAGACACACAGTGCCCTCTGATACATACATATATACTACATATATATGTATATGTATATATATATATATTTAAAAATACCTCCCACAAAGAGATCTCAACAATTTGGAATCCCAGCGCTCCAGCAGCCGTGCTAGGAGAGATGCCCAGGGACCCACCCACATCCAGAGCAGGACCAAAACCAATCCAGCAGCAACCCGTGCCTGTGATACGGTCTCTCACACCCACACTTGCCATGCCATCAAACTCCCCTTCGCTCCACCCCAAGCCCAGTTTCCACCAATTGTCATTGCAGGTGTGAAACATTGATGATATGGAGAAGGAAAGCGAAGTCTTGTGGGAGTCTGTGAGTTTTTGTGACTTCCTGTGTGACTCCCTGTGAATGACAGCAGCTCTCTGAACCTGTCTCCACCCGCCTGTCCTGAGACGCACATGCAGAAAACCTTAAGAAGGCTGCAGTAGCTACAAGGCTACACATCCATCCTGCCTAGTCCTTCAAAGCCTCTTTATCAGCTTACAGGCATGGAGTTCTGATGGCTAATTTGATTGCCAACTTGATTGGGTTGGGGAGCACGTAAGAGACAGCAAAGCACACCTTTGGGTGCATCTGCGAGAACATTTCCAAAGAGGAGTGTGATAAAGAGGCAACAGCTGCCCTGAACAGGGGCCACACCATCCCATAGGTTGGGGTTCAGAAACAAAAAAGGAAAACAGGTTTCTCTCTCCCTGCATAACCCACCTCTGTCCCTTTCTGCTTCCTGCCTGCTTTGAGGTGAGCAGCCTCCGCCACACACCCCTGCTGCCATGATGTTCTGCCTCACAGTGGACCCAGAATTGATGTCGCCAAGGACTTTGCACTTTGGCTTCTAAAACTGTGGGTGATGGCAAGTCTGACTAGCCCAGGAGTATAAAGTCTGCTGTATGCTATCCTCAAATCCCATGTAAAAATGCTGGGTGGAAATGGTGGAAGCCTGTAAGTCTGGGAAACCCCAGAACAAAGCAAGGAGACAGAGCAATCCAGGATGACTCCCAGTATCACCTTTGGGCCCCCATGGGCACACACACTTATGTGCCCTTATCTGCACAGATATGTGCACACACACACACACACACACACACACACACATATAAACATGCACACGCCACATGCACACATGTGCATGTGCATGCACACACACAAGAAGTGATTAAATCAGGCGGCCTCTGTCTTCATGAATAGGATCATCATTGCGAGCTGATGATGACAGGGTGGTTTGACACCCCCGGTACCCTCTGCTTGTCTCCCCTATGTCATGCAGCCAAGAAGGTTCTCGCCAGGTTGCTGGCATCTTGATTTTGAACTTCCTGGCCTCCAAAGCCATGAGCAATAAATTCCTGTTCTGTGAATGATCCAGCCTGTGGTAGTCAAGGACACCCACAGCCCATTACTTTCTGATCTCTTACCATTCTCAGATCTGGGGTGCTCACCAAACAGTGTGAATAGCCCAGGTGTTCACTGGAAGCTAAAGACAGGGGCCTCTGGAGTCCAGCACAGCTGGGATCAAGTCTCAGCACAACCAAGCCACATCTCCAGCCCTTGAAGAGCTGCTGCCGCCCCTCACCACCTTGGCTTTCCCACATTTGAAATGGCGATGATAGTATCTGTAGGCAGCTACTGAGGATTTCCAGAGAGAATCTGGGATTCACAGAATTCCTGTCTGTACAGTAGGAGGACCCTGGTTGCCTGCCCCTCGATATATCAAAGGGTTGTGATAGTATACCATACACAGTACCCACAATAGGGAACCAGACAGTACTGGCATTTTTGATGCACTGGGAAACCTTGGAGGAAACATCCGCAGCGTAGGAGGAAGGTGGCTGCTGTGGGCGGGACGACGCCTTGGCCCAGAAGGATGGCTCTGGATACGAAGCATCAGCTGACACTGCACGTGGGCCAACGCGGCTGTCTACAAGGGGTGCCTGCTGAGAGAGCTGTCCTCCCTCTGAAGGCCACAGCACTGCGGCTCCACATCCTAGCTATGGACCCAGAACTGAGTGGAACACTCCAGCCTCCCTGCCTTTCGCACTTTGCCAAAAAGGCCAGGAGATGGGCATCACCGAATCATTTGTCTCTAATTTTTGCTTAAGCCAATATGAGTTATCTTTGGTCTTTAATCTCTCCCTGTAGACCTTGTGAATACTCCACAAATGACATTATCATTTGTGTTCATCGATGCATCTATGACCATATGGAGAATTGGATGGATTAATAAGAAATCTTACAGTGACCCAAGCTGTCTCACTATGTGCTAAGAAAGAAAACACCGAGTCCAACACAGCAAAACTGTTTTAGACTAAAATATGTGTGCTCACAGTCAAGGCGAATGTATAAGTGACCATGCTAAAATAAAACAATGGTTTGCCTGTATTTGAAATTCAATCACATCTGTGTCCTCTTTAAAGCATTTACATAGCAAAATGCCTGATGGGGGAGAGAAATACAGTTATCAGAAGCTCTGCCCAGCTCCAATTCCTCGGGGAAGATTTTTCAGCCAACAAAGCCATTAAGCATCTAATTCTGCTGAATACAATACAGATTAATTACTGGCTCATTCTATAAATATCTCTTCTAAAAACAGAAGCTTTGCTCGTAAAAGAAAGAAATCAAATCCACGCAGCTTTATCAATTCCTGCCACATGGTTCCGGTGGCTTGGTCATCAGTGCCGACTATTATAGAAAGCGAAATCAACCATTCTAGAGTATGACCTACAACATTCACCTAAATTATAGTCACATCACACTCGGTTAATGAACTATGACACATTCCATGTATTATGTAGAAAAGGAAATTGACGACAGACACTCTCATGTCCTGGGTGAGTGTTCCATGGTAGCATTTCAACCCTGACAAACATTCCCAGCCTAAAAATAGCTGGCAGGTGGGTTGGACTGACTGCATTGTAGAGAAATCTAGAAGGCAATGTTAACACACACCATGAATGTGCTGCTGTGTGGCCCGAAGAAGAATCAAGCAAGAGTGTTTACTGTTGTCTCTCTTTCGAAAAATAGAAGACGTCTGCTCAGCCTTCTGGATGTTTGGGGAGTCTTTGTTTTCCTTCCCTTTGGGGAGCTGGAAAGAGACTCAGCAGCTAAAGCACTTGCCATATGAACAGAGTTCAAAGCCCCAGACCCTCCAACATCCAGATTCCCAGATCCCATGTAAAATGTAGGCAGGTAAAATGCCTGCCTGTAATTCCAGTATTAAAAGTCAGATTCTGGGACTCTCCAGAGCAGGCTGGCTAGACAGACTAGCCAAAATGGCATGACCTGGACTCAGTTATAGACCCAGGCTCAAAATAATAACATGGTAGAGTGATCGAGGATGATTTCCAACAGCAACTGGGGTCTCCGTATATGCAGACACTCATATCCCCACACACATGTACTCACCCACATGCAAACATGCAAATACACATGCACCTGCCACATACACATGAGAAGAACAAAAACCTTCCCTTTCTGGGAAGGATGCTTCGAGTCAGGTGCATAGGCACCCATTCCATGACAAGGCACACTCGATGAATCCTGTGACTCGTCAATCTTTCTTTCAGCCACTATACACAAAAGCTGTGCTTTAGATTCTAATGACATGTTAATTGCAAGACTTCTGCATAGATGAAGTCGGTTAGGATCAAAGTTAAAAGGGTTTTGTGGTCAGCTGCAAAGAACGTCAGATTTGTGTCTCATGAGAATTGGAACTGAATTTATTTCCCAGAATCTGGGAATTAAGGATCCATCAGGAAGGCCTATGAAACCCAGCGGTCAGCAAGGCACCTTCAGTGCCAGTCTCCCGGAAGTGCACTCCTGGGGAGTCTGAGGACAGCTCCCTACCCCAGGCCACTGGCGCCTTGGCTCTGCCATCCTTCTCGATTGGCAGAGTCATCGTTTCCTGGGCCATGAGGAGACTGGGTGGGTTGCAGCCTTTCTGCTCTATGGCAGGGTTGTCTCTGGTTTCAGGACAACTAAGATCAGAGCAAAGGCTCTAGCCCTGGTTGCCTGCATTGCAGCCCTGCTCCTTTAAGGGATCAGCAGTAAGTTTGAGTGGCAGAGCACCTGCCTGGCATCCGGCTGGGTTCCACCCACAGCACCAAAGAAAGTGGGGAGGGGGACAGGTAGGGACCAAAAAGTTCCCAGTTTCCTCCATAGCTGGTTGGGGAAATCAAATGTTCGATACAATATTACCCTAAATGATGACCGTGAAGTTGCATTTACCTAACATATTCCAAGATACAGTCACTCGGAGCCTAATGTTCCCTAGAGTTGCTTAAGACTTTATTAAGGTTGGGAACTAATCTACTAAGACTCTACCTAAGATCATCAGCAACAGAAGCCATCCAGTGATCTGGGAGTCGTAAACAGAACGGCACTGTTAGCAACGCGTCCCAATTCAGGTGCATCTTCCGATCATCTAATGCAAGAGCTGACCCAGGCTTCAAAAAGTTGCTCTGTCAAGCACGAAGTGTAGAATTCGTTTAGCATGCATCCTGCCCTGGGATACTGTACCTAGAGAAATTTCCTCTTTAAATCCACTACCATGTAAGTAGCCACAAGAGAGAGTGGGATGGACAGGGTGCAGTAAAGAGTTGTTTCTGGGCCGGGGAGAAGCTCAGTTATAAAGCCTTTGCCTGGCACACAAAAGGACCTGAATCCTGACTCTCCCACCCCCAGATCCCATGTAAAAATGCTGGATGGATGGGGGGGTGATCAATAATTACAGCCCTGAAAAGCAAAGCCTAGAAAACCCCAGAACAAAGTAATAAGGAGATACGAAAGCCAGGGTAATTCCTAATGTCATCCTTGGATCTCTACAGGTTCCTTGATGTCAATCTTGTACACATCACAAAACACACACACACACACACACACACACACACACACACACACACACATACACACACATACACGCACAGAAAAAAGTTTGAGTTTCTAAAGGTTTATTATCTAACTTCAAAAATAAAGGAACCTCCTTTTAGAGAAAAATTTTGCAGATATCCAATGCTGACCTACATTGCAATTATGGGTAAGAGAACTAAGTATTTTGCATTTAAAATGACAAAACTAATGCCTCTGAATTAATACAATTGTATAAAGAGTAGCCTTGCTTGTCAGTCAGCTGTTCATGAGCTGACCGTATTCCATGGAGGTTCCCTTAAGCTTGCTCAGGAATGCTCCCCCAGTCAGTGGACCACCATGCACTACCTGGCCCACCATGGGTTATGTGATGCTGAATCTTCCAGCATCCTCGGCTCTCATTCATCCTGCTGTGAAACCTCTGTCCTATGATGCCACAGTAGTTTTTGGCCTTTTCTTGGAGCAACCATACCATTTACATGCTACTGAACTTTCTCTCACTGGTGAATTCTGAGATAGATATGTGCTTCTACAGCAATATTCAATTACAAAGTGACCATCTAGGCAGGATCTAGGGCAGTGGTAGCAAGAGGACACACATATTCCACATTACTCCAGACCTCTGGAGAACACACTCATGGACCATGTATGTCTCTTTCCTTCCTCCTTCTGTCCCAAGAAACTCCGCTGTCAAATGAACTCCAGCCAAGAACCAAGAGAATGAAGGCAATCTCCAAGCATGTGTGTGAGTCCTCTCTGAGGGACCAGTCTAGACTGGAGACAATGTCTAGGGCTGCTGGAGTGCCACCTGTGAGAATGTTATTAATCTCTAATGCTCAGAGATTCAGTAAGATTTGCTGGTGTGCCTTAAACCATAGTGTTTATCTGACCCGGGGTCTGTAGTGGTCTCAGGCTGAGACCAGCACCATTGCTAATGTGGACGGGAGGATGCAGTTGGTATGACTTCAGCTGTGCTATGGTAGCCTACCCTAGCTTGGTTCTGAACACCAGAGATACCATAACAAATGCACATAGAGCTATCACTGAAAGGGGAAAAACAGACATTTCCATTTCAGAATAGGCTAAATCAATTCAATAAATAGGAAAAAGCCTTTATCGCACTCATATTGCACTCAACCTTATTTATCAAAGTGCACCAAAAAAATCAAGATAGAAAGGGTTAGAAGAAAGAAGGAGAGGGACAAAGAGGAAGGAATGGAAGGAAGGAGGGATGGCAAACACTGCCCTCTGGATTCTATAACAAATTTACATTCTAGCACACAGATTGCGGCACAGTTATAGCTTCCAGTATTTAGATCCAATTTATCCAAATAATTGCAACCTAATCACACAGAGCTATTTTAAATACTGATTTGCTTCCATTTAATTTAAAACCTTGTCACCTGTGACTATTATTCTAAATAAGCTCCCCATAATTTAGACAATGGGGAATTAATTATAATTTTTTAATTAGCTTTACTGAGAAACAACTGTTCTTAACAGATCAAAACCCTCCAGATAATGCTATTTTTAAAGACAGACCTCCCCCCCCAACATGCTGGCTAAAACCCTTCGAATTTCAATGTTTAACACAAGGCTTTCCATTTCTCTAGTATTTTATGCCATTTGTTTCTATACCTCATAAATAAGCTGGAAAAACAGAATGTGCTTTGAGCATGCAAAGAGCCTCATGTGGGAAATCCAGTCCCTAATATTCTGGTCTTGGAAAAGCCAACCAAACTTTACTCAAGAAAAATGGAACTGGAGCTGAGAATGTAGCTCAGCTGGTAGAGTGCACAAAGCCCTGAGTTCAAATCCCCAGCACTGCATAAAAGCCAGGTGTGATAAATCACATCACTAATCCCAGGGCTTGGGAGGAGGATGCAGGAAGATCAAGAATTTAATATCATCCTCAGCTATAAAGTGAGTTCAGGGATTATAGATCCACACTAAATATATTTCATTATATTTTTATATATATTATATATATATACTATGTGTGTGTTTCAACTCAAATTATGTTGTCTTCATGAAGACCTATATCCAAGGAGTTTTCACATAATTTAAATCTATTTCATGTACATTTTTGTTGAATAAACTAATGGATGAATGAAGTAAGCCTGATACCAACCCATAGTTTCAAATGTGATACAGTGTAAAAAAAAAAAAAAAAAACTCGACCCTTCATCATCTTTGAATAAACATAATATAAAAGCAGAATTGTTAATAACCCTGCATTGGTTATTGGCAATTAGCAGAGCTGCTTCTCACATCATAGTCATTGGGGCTCTCACGTAGCTTGCCTACAGAGCTACCACATTCAACTGGTTCTGCCTATGACGTGTGAACCTGGCCGCAAGGAACAGAACCAGATTGGCAACTTCAAATGTGGTTCTGGTTTTGAAACCCATCAGTCTTGACTTTGGTTCCGCCCCGTTCCTTTTCAGCCATACAATGCCAAGCGAGTTGGCTCTCTGTTTAAGCTTTCAAATGCAGCTCATCTACCAGGCACCATGGCCCGTGCCTACACTCCCAGCACTCCGGCAGCAGTGACAGGATGGTCAGGAGTTCCAAACCATTCTCGGCTACACAATGGACTTGAAGCCAGCCTAAGCAATAGGAACATGACGGGGGCCAGAGCAGGGGAGGGGATCTCGCAGCAGTTAAAGTCAAAGGGACCTGAGTTCAGATTCTCAGATCCTATGTAAAATATTACCTGCCTGTAACTCTAGCCCTGGAAATAGGAGCCAGGGAATCCACAGGCTGGACAGTCTTAATGTCATTCTCTGGATTTAATTAGAGACCCAGGTTCACAACAAAAAGGTAAAAGAGAAATGGGGGATAATTCCGAACATCACCCTTGGGCCTCCACAAGCACAAGTGAGTATTCAAGTCCTTTTCTGTACATACACAAATACATGCGCACACACACACACAAATATGCACATGCACATGCACATACCATACACACATACACTTTTTAAAAAGTAGCTAATCCCACAATACATAGTACACAAATGCATTAAAGGCACTTAGCACAATAATAATAATAATAATAATGATGATGATGAGAGGCCACTATGTAGGCCAACACTGGTATTACTAGGAATTCTAAGTCTGCCTGGATTCCTGAATTTTACAGGTACATAAATTGACTTCCTTCTCTGTTCTCTAACCCCATGGGTCACTCCCAGCCTGCACTACTAGTCCTTTGCACAAGGAAAAGCCCCAGAGAGTACGCAATTAGGGGTTGGGTCTTTTATTCTTGTGAAATTGAGAGGAAGAGGAGAGTCACCAGGGTGACGCTGCATCACACTGCGGGCAGATGACTGAAGCCAGTGGGGACCTCAGTGGAACAGCGTTGGGAACAGAACCACACACAGGGTGTCTCTCAGCCAGGCTGCTGCTGCAGAACAACACAACACACTCCTGGGCCCCGTGAGGCATAAGAAGGCAGAATGGAAAGAAGAGAAAAGACGTCAATCAGAAGGTAATTAGGGCTCTGGCCACCAGAAGGATTGAGTAAAACAAATATCAGCTTATCATCTCATTTTTAGCATGTGTCTCTGTGGACTCAAATCACTTCCACAGCAGAATTGTAATTACGGGTATCGCTACAATCCACATCGGCCTCTTGGTTCATGATTCCTTTGTTCTGACCAATTAAATGTCATTCTCTGAGCTTGAACCATAGCTTGTCTTTCTCCTGTCACTCACTGCACTGTGGTGATGAACTGAGCTACAGGATGAAAGCAGAGCATCCCTCTGTGGTACTTGCCAGAGACATACATTCTAGAGCTTTCTGTAGACATGCACGCTTCTCCCTACTTTCCCAACAGAGCTTCTGCAAAATTCGAGAACCAGCAACTTCACACTATGATGAGGAGTCAGTCTCTTGGGCAGCATTGTTCCCCCACTTCAAATTCACAAGTTCAAGTCTCCCCACCCTGCACCTCAGAATGCTATGTATGTGGAAATGAAATCTCTTAGAGGTGATTAAATTACAAGTGAGGCCATCAAGGTGGGATCCTAATCCATTGGATTGTTTTGTTTTCTGGTACCAGAGGTGGAACTCAGCCTTGTGTGCTGGGCAAGCACTGAGTTATATCTCACTTACGTTTCGAAAGCCACAAGAAGCAGGAAATGCTGGAGAACCATCTCTAGGAATCAAAGGCTCCAACCCCCAAAGGAAAATCCAACAAATACCCAATATTGAGCATCAAAACAATGAAAAGAACAACAGGGCTTCACATGGCTAACTAATGGGGGGAGGGACAAAGGAGATTCTAGGCTTAAATGGATTTTTTGAGGCTATATGCATGCATGTGTGTCTATATCTATGTGGGTGTGGACATGAGTATGTGCACACACATATACATCTGTGAAACAGAGGTGAATCATCCTGGATTGCTCCATCTCCTTTTTGTTTTGCTCTGGGGTTTCCCAGACTCTGCCTTCCAGGGCCAGAGGTACAGGCTGCTGCCATTTCCACCCAACTTTTATACATGGGATCTGGGGATCCAAACTCAGGTCCTTCTGCTTTTATGGCAGAGACTTAATCCCTGAGTCATCTCTCTAGTCCCTTGAATAGATTTTTAAGATCTTAAAATCTGGACTGGAGAGATGGCTCAGAGGTTAAGATTCTGCCCCCACAAGCAGAAACATATTCAGGATGATTCACGAAGTCACCCTTGGGCCTTCACAGGGACACAGTGCTCTCTCTCTCTCTCTTCTCTCTCTCTCTCTCTCTCTCTCTCTCACACACACACACACACACACACACAAACACACACAAATTTAATTAATTAATTAATTAATTAATACTTTTTAAAAATCTTAAAATCCAACTCTCCAGCCTCTCCGGCTGCTTCCCGAAGCCTTCTTCAGACAGTGCTTACATGAAAAGGTCCCTCAGGGGCCTGGTGGTCTCTAAGAGAAGCGAGCCATCCCCTGAGAATCTTTCAGGATGGCGGATCCCAAAGTGAAGCAACAGAGAAGGAAGGAAGAACCCCACAAAAGGAGCATACTGGTGAGGTAGAAGCAGCTTAAAGGCAGTAGAAAGTGCTGGGAACATGTCAACCCACTGTTCGAGGATGAGCAAACTCTGCAGCAAGGGAATCCTAGGAAAATGGCCTGGGAATCTAAGTCACTTTTCTCTTGGGTAATATTCTACTCCCTTTCTTTATTTGCACTAAAAAAATGAAAAAGTACATATGAACTATTACAGTAAGCTGATACTAGTAATGATTGAATAATGTCTTTCTGAGAGACTTCCATACTTTTTGACTCAACCAAAAATGCATCCACATCTTCTTATACCTCTAGCAAAAGAGCATAGTGTTAAAAACATTCCTAACATTGACTATGGGCATGCGATGCGGCTTCAGCAAAACCAGGTCTGTTTCCCTGCACGTGACCAGACATCTCCACCGGGGACTGAAAGAGCCTAAAATTGCTTTTCTCTCTGCATTTTTCAAGCCATGACATTCAGTCTGGTTTCCAGTATGACAGAGCCGGGCTTGGGCTATGTGACACCTTTGCATGTGTGTGTGTGTTTCTAGATATGTGAAATTACCACTTCGAGTCATTTGCCTTGTTAGCGCACATGCTGTGAGTAGGATTCCAACTTCTACCTAGACTTTTCTCCCACGCATGCTATCGGATTTCCAACATGGGAGCTAATCACCAGTCCTTCTACGTGAGGAACGAGCTATGATTTCATTTAATGATGCTGAGGATAAACAAGCACATACGAGAAATGGGAGGAGGAGGAGGATATAGTCTTTGAAATGGACCTCAAAGCTCAAGACTCAATAGAAATTGTGATCAAATCGAGGAAAGTCACATGATGTCTATTAAGAAAAACCTGTTCCCTCGCTGTCATTCTCCTGAATTTTTTTCCCATGGGAGATTGGGAGTATGTATGATGGAGACATGAGAGAGAACAGACAGATCACAAAAGGGCTAATTTCATGCCTAACAACAGCTCTTATTTCTTCCTCCCCCCAATAATTCTCTCTCCATGAAATCCCGCACTTGCTCTTCTAGCCCCCACATCCCTCCCCCCCCTTCCCATGGCCTCTTCTTCATAGACCCTCCCTCTTTATGGAGCCTGCCTCCTCCACAGCCCAGAAAAACACAGCCATCCATCCATGAGCGCTAGCAGTGGCCTGGATCAAAGTCTGGAAGGAGACCAGGGTAAGAGAGGGGCTCAGCAGCCTTCTGCTGGTGTGGGATGGAGACCCCAGAACCAGCAAGGGCTTCAGGCTTCGAGGGAAATACATCGTCTGCCAGAAACACAAATTGTTGACTGCATGCATATGAACCTGAATGCAGAGGAGAGTCTGTGGGGTGGGGTGGGGTGGGGTGGGGTGGGGTGGGGTGGGGTGGGGTCGGAAAGCTGTCCTGATTGAAGCACAGGGTTCAGAAGCACAGACACAGCACACGGTGCTGACAGAGGCAAAGAACCACCGCTCCATTAGTCCAGAAGGACAGAGTCAGAACTGGAGGACAGAGCTCATGACCCCACATGGGAGGACTCTTATGGCCAGGCTTCTTTTTTATTTGATTTCTGTGTTCTGTATCACCTCCATACATCAATACAATGAATTTATGTCTTTTCACCCCTTCCTACCCAATCCCATCCTCCTTCTGTCCCACTTCACACTTTCCTCCTTTCCAGCCACTCTCCTCTTACTTTCACATCTTGCATGCGGCCCCCTCAGTTTCATATGGGACACCTGTGCTGGCAGGCGTCTGAGTACTTGTGGATGATTCATCAGTGAGTAAGTCATTGAGGAAAGAAGCTCCCCTTCTCCTGACTGACCATAGCCTTGACTAGTCTCTCATGGAGGTGCAGTGCTTCCTGAGATCTTCCCTCATCCACGGCCAAATGCTGATAGCTGATTCTGTGCAGGTCTTGTAGAAGTGGACATTGTCACAGGGAGTTCTTAGGTGCGGTAACCCTACCATGACTAGAGAACATCTCTCCCTACCCTCAGACTCTTACATTCTTACCACCTCCTTTTTGGCAAGGCTTTCATGGGGGCTTCTATCATGTAACTTTGATGATAAAGATAAGACTGGAAGTTTCCATCCAACCCAAAGGCTGGGAGGGACATATGAGCATGACAGGCATGCCAATTGGCTAGACAGACCATCTCATTAAACCCTAAAGACAAAAGTGGGGGTAAGAAGACTGGCAAGAAGGTTAAGTGGATAAACTGCTTGCTGTGGAAGTATGAGGATCAAAGTATAGAATGTCTGACTCATGCAAAAGTTGGGTGAGCATGGCCACCAGCCTGCAAGCCCAGTACGCAAAGAGGCCGAGATGGAGACCCCCAGAGCAAGAAGGAAGTCTAGCTAAACTAACTGGAAAGGTGAGCTCTGGATGCAGTCATCTCAGAAAATAAAGTGAACAACAATCTAAGAAGACATCAGCCTGCAGCCGTCACACGCACACATGCTCCCACCTCACACACACATGCACATACACACACACACGCGTGCACACATCCCATACACACACATGCACCCATGTATCCACATACACACACGTGCACACACACCCACACACACACAAGCACCCCACGCACACGCACACACCCCACACACGCACACATGCACCCCTCCACACACACACATGCATCCACACATGCACACAGATACACACACACGCGTGCACACCCCCACACACACATGAACTACATGCATGCACACACATGCACCCCTCTGCACACAAAACACATATGCACACATGCACATGTATACACACATACATGCACGCACACCCCACACACCCACACATGCCTGCACACGCACACGAACACTAATACACAAATACACACCCACAGGAAAGAAACGACTACAAGTTGACACGTAGTTTTTGAATGCTGCAGGTTGTGCATGTGCATTTTTTTGAAGGAACAAGTATAACAGTGTCTCCCGCTTACTTATGACCTTTTCTTTAGCCCTTTTAAAAATTTCAAATACATTACCCAAAGCAGTTACAGCAAGTCAAGCAATTACAGCCAATCAATGCCCCTTTCATTGCCAAGGCCTGTAGGAGAGCCAGGTTGCCTCGAAACCAGAAAGCAAGCTTCATTCTCCTTTCCCGTCTTTGCCTGTTTTGAGAAATCGGGCGGGCTTTCTATGCACAAAGATAAATCAATACAATAAACAAAAAGGCAGGCCTGCATTGACCTGGGAGATTGTAATTGATTCATCCTGAAGTGAGATTTGTTCCGGGTTGTCTACGTACTTTCTGTAAATATTGAGCCATTTGCCTTTAACAACAGCCTTTGGGTGTAGTGCGTGCCACATCTACTCTGCGTTGATGAAGAGAATCACGCAACATGTCCATGTGAAAAATAGAACATATCCAATACACGTCATTTTAAATACCTCAACAGATGTGAGAGCTGACAGGAGCATTACTGATGGATCGTGGGAGGGAAGCTGTTGATCACACGGGAAAGCCAAGGTCAAAAGAGGTTAAATAACTCACCCCAAATCCCAGAGCATGTGAGAAGCTTCCATCAAAGCACTGTGTCCCAGGGAATCTGTCGAATGTCTCAGTGTGCAGAGAAAACCGTCCAGTTACCTCAACTTGTCTCTTCCCTTTCAAAATGGCCACCGAGGTTGGCCTGGTGCCAGCATGAGACAAGGGTCCTGGGTTGCGCTGCCATGAATACGCTATTCTTTGTTGGTTTGCACAACAGATGCCCAGAGAGTGCTCAGATGTCTGTAAGGTCATCAACACATTCTATAAATAGTCGCAGAACAGAATGGGACATCGCAACACGACAGGTCACTCCAACGAAGCAAAACCAGTGAATAAAGCCTTTTTCTAATTTTAATAAAACCTCAATCACTTTGCTATCTAGCCTTTGCTATGGGACCAGCTGTGGAGGAAAATAAAGTATGCTTAAATGTTTCACCCAAAAAATAAATAAATAAATAAATAAATAAATAAAATCCTTTTTTCAAGAGGGGTGAGCAGATCTACACAAAGGTTGACATAGCAACATTCCCCCATGGATGGGCGCGGATCTCAGGAGAAACAACTACAACCAGAGAGAATCATTGGGGCAGGTGCCAGACAAGAAGGGGAGCCTCTGCACCCGTACGTCTCCCACTGGAGGACCACCTCACTACCACAGATGCTCAGACTCATGCCAGTACAGGTACCCCACAAAAAGCCCTGTGGCCCACACATGCAGAGTGAAATAGGAGAAGAGACATGGCTGGATTGGTGGATAGAAGCCGGGAAGGGTGGGAGAGAAGCGGGTGGAGGCCATGATACAAAGTCATTCTGATTATATATGAAAATTAAAAAAAAAAAAACCAGAGAAAGAAAAGAGGAAAAAAGGAGTGAGATAGTTCAGCAGCTACATGGCTGCTTGCAAACCCAGCAATTTGAGTTTGATACCCAAAAGCGCACACGGTAGAAGTTAGACAGTTTTAGAGCAGCCGTGCTGGGAAAATCTCTGAAGGTCTTCTTAGGTCATCCCCAGGCTGAAATTATCCTGAAGGAACACACCCTATTGATCTAGAGGAACTGCCTCTAATCCTTCACAAAGACAACTTCCCCCAACCCTCTGTTCATGAAAGGATATGGAAATGAGTTCTCTATTGTAAATAAGCCCCATCATGAGGTCCATTACAAGATCAACTGGGTTGGGCCTTAATATGAAAAGACCAATGAGATATAAAGGACCAGGAGCTCAATGAGGAAAAGCCACACATCCCCCAAACCTACCTGACTAAAGGTATAAATATTCTGGACCCTGGCAGCCATCTTTGGCTCCCTTACCTCTCATGGGATTCCACATCTGGAGTCCGTGAGTTCCTACCTGACTTTTCTCTCACCCTTCATAGATTCCATGCCTGGAGTCCATGAGTTTCCAGGACTCTCTTGCCCCTAGTGGATTTACCTGTGTAAGTTCCATTCTTTCTCTCCCTTAATAAATTCTGCCTTAATCCTCTATTATGTGTGTTCTGGTTTCAATCTTTGACTCCCAAGCACAAGAACCCAGAGAGACTGAATCCCATGTCATTAGGAAAGAAATGACTTCTGAAACTTGTCTTCTGAACTCTACTGTGGCATGCCTATGCATGTTGTCTCTCTCTCTGTCTCTCTCTCTGTGTCTCTCTCTCCCCCTCCTCCCTCCCTCTCTCATAAAATTACTTAAGAACAAACAAATGTTTAAAGCATCTAATAGATTCTTACCATCTAGAAACCACGATTGAAACCAAGGGAAAGAAGGCAGACAAGGATCACATGGTGAGGCTAGGGAGGGTAGAGATGCTAAAGGGGACAAAGAGACATCCACCGACATGAGTGAAAGCAGGATGCAATTAGGCAGGACCACTATTGAGATAGGGACTATTCTAGAAGCCACTTAGTTGCCATTGTAGCAGCAGGTCGTAAGCAGAGAACCGAAAGGGCAGGATATCTGAGACGGGGTGTGAGGACAGAGAGATCAGATGTGGAAATCGCCCCTGTGACCCAGAGGTCACAGAGGGAGTGAGCTGCAACAGACTGGACTCTAGCACTATGCTGGCTCCCGTCCCCACCTTCTTCTGCAACCTGGCATCACTAGCTTCCTGTCAGGAGGTGGAAGCTCTTTCTCCTTGAATGTGGGAAGGCTCAAGATTGCTTTAAAAAGAGAACAGGGTAGGGGCTGGAGAGATGGCTCAGGGGTGAAGATTTTGCCTTGCAAGTATAAGGGCCTGAGTTCAGATCCCAGGTCCCTTGTAAAAATGCCAGGCAGAAATGGCAGCAGCCTGCACTTCTGTTCCTGGTGGGTGGAGCATGGGATATCCCAGAGGGAAACAAAAAGGAGGTAGAAATAATCCAGGGTGAAGTTACCCTTGATCCTCCACAGGGACACAGTGCCCACTGATGTGCGTACATACACATACACACATACACACACACATACACACAATAAATGAATAAATGAAGTTAAAGAGAAAGAGAACAGGGTAGATCCAGACCACTTTGAGTAAGAGAAAAGGGTAAGGACATGGCAACCCACCAGACTCAAGAAGGAGCTGACCAGACCTGGTTGCCATGGCTTTCTGCTCCCTTGGCAGTAGCCACCATGCTGGAAATGAGACTGTCCAGGAGCTAGAAACCTAGATCATGGGATAAGGGTGCAGGGAGGCCCTGGAGCATGAGCTACACGTGACTGGAGTGGTTAGGAGCAGAGCCTGGTCCCTAGCAGCCCTGGAAGACTAGGCTCGGCCACCCGTCATCAATAAGTCAATAAAACAGAGAAATAACAGTGAAAGCAGAGAGATTTATTTGCTGCGGCCACATTGGAAGGGAGTCTGCATCCTGCATCCTCACAGAAGGACCAGAGCTATGCATAGCTAGGCAGACCTAGCCAGGCATGGTCCCGCCCATCACTGTCTCACTCCAGCGTCCCCCGAGAGGTGATCTGACGTGTCTTCCGAGCAGTGAGATCTCTTTCACCGGAGACATTGGCCCCTTCCCCTTCCCCCTGCATGAGACTCCTGATGGCATTTCAACTTCTTGGGATCTATTGTTTCAATAGTCTGACAGCCAGTGGGAAGGAGGAGGCTGTCTCTCTCTTTAGAACATCTGCTCTTCAATCAGGATGGTTGTAATGGGAAGGACAGAGGAGGGAAAGAGCCCAGCAGAAGGCTGGGAACCCTGACTCTGGAGCCATCACACAAAGGACCCCAACAGACACCATCTAAGCCAGAGACAAATTCTGAGCAGTTCAGAGAAAGCCTCAAGATGGAGACAGGAAAGATGGAAACTCATCTGTGAGACAGGTGAATTCTTGTTTTAATGGGACTGGGGAAAAGGGTCTTGGTTACCCTGAAACACAATCACCCTGAGAAGTCACATGAAAAACGGGAGTTGGAATTCCAAGAGATCAGCTGGGAATACCAGTAGGTGGCGTTGTGAGCAAGGACTGTTGGAGACACACCTTAGGTGCGCTTACCTTGGGTAAGTAGACTGGTCATTACAGCAACCGGCAAGTGCGTGCGTGCGTGCGTGTGCGTGCGTGTGCGTGTGCGTGTGCGTGCGTGCGTGGTGTGCGTGCGTGTGGGTGCGTGCGTGTGCGTGCGTGCGCATGCGTGCGTGTGCGTGTGTGTGTGTGTGTACATGTGTACACATGCCTGGGGAGCCTGAGGACAACATGAGTGTTCATTGCCCATTTCTGTTGCTTTGGGGTGTTTTTGTTGTTGCTGTTGTTATTCATTTGCTTAAAACGGGGTCTCTTGGGCCAGTGAGATAACTTAGTGAGGCGCCTGCTCATAAACCTTGCAACCTGAGTTCAATCCCTGGAAGCCCAGATGGTGGAAGGAGAAAACTGACTTCTGAAAGTCTTCGGACTTCTACCTGGGCACTATGCTTCTCCCTCTCATAATAATAAATTAATCAATAAGTAATTAATTAGGTAAATAACTAAATAAGCAAGTGAATGAATGAATAACCAGGGTATTCACCATCTTTTTCCAGTCAGCTAGGCTGGCTGGACAGAGAGCTGCAGGGATCCACCTGGCTCCACCCTCCAGAGCTCAGATAATAAGTGCGTGTTACCAGTCTGGCATTTTTCATGTGGATTTTGGGAATTAAACTCAGGTCTCTGTGCTTCATTACTGACTGAGCCACCTCCTGGCTGACCGAGCTAACATAAACCCCGAATGAATGTGTAGCTAGATAAGAACGTCTCTTCGGTGCAAATATTTAGCCTGAAATGTACTATCCCTGCTGTTTTTAGCTATAAGAACAAAAAGACAAGTGTTGTGTCGCGTGAGTGCCGAACAGCACAGGTAAAGACAGTGTACCACACCCAAGAGGTTCTAGAAAGAAGGCTCCTAAGGAAGATGGTGGAAATTCAAGGTAGTCGTGTTTTCTATTAACATGCTGCAGAATATGGAGAGAGAGACTTTGGTTCGGTAAGTCTAAGCTACATGAACACTAACCAGGGCACAGCACTTGCACACTGAAAAGACGACAGCTGGGGCTAGAGAGATGGCTCAGGAATTAAACCTCTGCCTCACAAGCAGAATTGCCAGGAGTTCAGATCCCAGGTCCCATGTGGAAACAGCAGCAGCCTACACTTCCGGCCCTGGTGGGCAGAGCCTGGGAAATCCTAGAGTGAAACAAGAAAGAGGTAGAAGCAATCCAGGATGATTCCCAAAGTTACTATTGGTCCTCCACAGGGACACACAATGCCTTCTCACACACACACACACACACACACACACACACATAAAATAAATAAAATATATTTTTTAAAACTTTGGAGAAACCTGAACACATCACATCAGATAAATGAATGCTTAAGTCAATAAAGCACATAAACCCAAAGCAAGTATGGGTCACTCCTATAACCTCAGCACTTAGAACGTGGAAACAGGAAGACCAGGAGTTCAAGGTAATCTCCACTGCATAGGGAGTTCAAGACCAGCCTGGACATGACACTCTATTCCAGAAAAACTAATGAAATAAATATACAAGCAAATACCTTCTAGATCAGTATGGCAACTGTGAGTCATAGGTTAAAAAGCAACATAAAGAAGTATTCCTAAACCATATTTAGACTCTGTAGAATATTTTGAGTGTTGATGGAAAATACACAAGGCTGTGGGTGTCATTCAGTGGTAGAAATGGTAATTAGCAAGCATGAGACCCTGGAAGCATAAATAAACATAGCTTTGGCATTTTAAAAATAATAATAAAAAATAGGGCCAATGAGATGATTCACATTTGCCATGCAAGACTAACAACCTGAATTTGATTCCAGAACCACATAAAGATAGAAGGAGAGAAATGACGTCATAAAGTTATCCTCTGACCTCCGCATGCATGTCATGGCAGGTACAACCCACACACATGTAACAGTAATAAGGAATAAATAATAAACAAAAAAAACGAGCTCCATCAGGATTATAGGTTTTTCTCTTTGTGGCTAACTTCTCATAGTGGTGCAATGCCACTTTCACAATGGCCAAAAAGAAGAAAAACACAAACAATGCAACTGTTATTCTTTTCTGTTGCTATAAGACAACACTGAGGCTCAAACAACTAATGGGAGAAAGGGAGATTTATTCAGCTTACAGTTCCAGAGGGGAGATACAGTCTTTCATGATGGACACGGCATGGCTGGCAGCAGAGGCTGGAGACAGGCTATGTCATTGCAAATATCTCGGATGCTGAGAACTGCAAGACTCCTTGCTGCAAGAGCAAGCCTCTCCCAGAGGTAGAGTAGGACTCATCCACCTCAAGGACCACCCTGTGACCACCTTTCTCCACCTCTCAAAGGTGCCATGACCTTCCCAAACACATGAGACTGTGGGGACACATTCCAAGCAATGACCTAGAATTTCAGCAGATTTAAAATATTAAAGCAAGTGCTCAGACACATGCCATCAAAGGCAGCCCAGGTAACATTGAGTGGAACACATGTGAAAAAAAAAACACACCAATAGGCAGGGAAGAAGGAGGGGTGTAGTGAGAAGAGGAGGGGAGATAGGATAAGGGATTAAAGTGTGAAAACATCATAACTTCACTATATTCATGTGTAAAGCACTAAAAGAATAAATAAATAATATTTTTACACTTTATTTAGTGTGTGTGTGTATGTGTGTGTGTATCAGAGGGTACTGTGTGTCCCTGTGGAGGGCCAAGGGTGACTTCAGGAATCATTCTGGATTGCTTCTACCTCCTTTTTGCTTTGCTCTGGCACCAGAGTGCAGGCCGCCGCCATTTCTACCTGGTATTTCTAAGTGAGACCTGGGATCCAAACTCTGGACCTTCTTGCTTGAAAGACAGAGTCTTAACCCCTGAGCCATCTCTCCAGCCTTAAATAAATACTATTGAAGCTGAAAGGAAGATGGGTAGAATCAGGCTGACAAGACTGGAAAAGAGCCAGGCTCCACCCTCACCTGGGAATCACACCTACTTGCCCAGCAGTTTGGTCCCCAGGGCTGGGCAGAGGAGAGTACTGGCAGCTGAGCGTACCCCACGGTGTCCTTAGACACTCTTATTCCAGAACCTAACAGAAAGTCTGAAGCGAATAATGCTTGAAGCTGAGCTCCGACGGTCCCCTTTACACAAAGGAACCAGAATATTTACCCTGTGAAAATAGCATGAGGACTGAGTTTAAGAAATATGAACAGGCAAACAGCAGGCTATGACTTCGTCCTCTACCAAGAGGCACAGTAACAGTCCAGGAAAAAATACACATCCCACCCCCCCCAAAGAAAAGTTCATTTTTCAAATGTATAATTACACCTGGAATTTGGGTTTAATGATTTTTTTTTTCTCTCTAGACCTTACGATGAGAAGTTCAAAGCAAACCACATGATGTAGGAAACATCAAACTGACATTTCCTGCCATTTTGCAATCTGGGCAGACTGGGGACAAGAGAGTTGCCAGTGTTTTCTGCTCTGGTGCTTTCACAATGCTGTGGGCCCAAAGGAGTCTGCCGTCTCCATAGTAACCTGGCACAGCATCTTTACAAGGGGAGGGAGGGGCCCGCCTTTCTTGTCTCTATCTGGTCTTTGGCTGGGTATCCCCGGCTCTCACCTAAGGGGTCTTTCTTTCCACTGCCAATGGAAATTCTTCCAGGCCCAAGTCTCTCTTCTGCAAGGTCTTTTCCATGCCTTTCAACAGCTACGTTGGTGATTCTCTTTGAACTATGTTATGTGTAGCATTTGATCAGCGGCTGAGTTTCATCCCAAGCCACAATACCGCCGGTGACAGTGCTGATGTGGAAAAATGAGTCTGCATGAGACTCATACCCAATCCATGCCCACAAAGAGAGCTGGCAATTGTTAGTGTAGTGAAATACATTCCTCCTTCCATCTTGTCCCAGGGCTTTCTCTCTGGGAACTCTTGGATTTCCCCAGAAGCCCAGAAATAAAGAGCTAACTTCTGGCTCAACAGGGAATCTCTCCAGCCTAGAGCAGGGGCAACTCGGATTAGTCCAGCACCAGATGTTAAATATCTTGACCGCAATCTCCTTCTACAGAGGCACCGAGTTTGCACAGGGGCAAAGTTCTCATCTTGATTAGCAATGTCACCAAGAACATCAAAGGAGGGAGAGAAGCTGACAGGCAGACTGCACGCAGACCTGATCAAGTGGCCTTTGGTTTAACGTGTCAGTGCTGCCGCATGTCCCGATATCTTGGCTTTTCTCACAGGGAACAAAAAGATTGAAGGAAGAGACTAAGGCTAGACAGACAGAAACAAGCAAGACAGGACCCCACACACCAGGCACAATTGTATACGTTTCATGAGCAAGCTGCACTATTGAACCAACTGCCAACTTTAAAGTAATCAGGCAGTGACTCTGCTAGAAATAAAATCCAGGTCACAGGTTTAGCGGCCACACAGCTCAGGATGTGTTATTTCAGCAAGCTGCTTCACTTCTGTAGACGCGGGGTACCTGGCCCTGGTTGCCTGGTTAGGCGAGCATGTGGAGGGACGGTTGCTCGCCTCTCAACCTAGCACGAGTCTACCACTGTACCATAGCCCTGTATCATGGCTCAATCTCACATTCTTGACTCCCCTAGCTAATTTATGTGTGTCAAGATTTAGTGGACAGGTGGAATTCTTCGTGGCTTCAAAGTCTTTGGAAAAGCACATTCCGGGAAATAATCACGTAGGTAAGATCCAGTAGCACGAGATGGAGGGTGTATAGAAAATGTGGGTTTCTGTAATTTGATAGAAAGAACTCCTCATGGATCAGGGTACCAGGCAGTGAACATTCCAGGAAACAGGCTACAGCAGAGGTACAGGCCAGGATTCCTTCACCAAGGTATTGGGTGACTGAGGAGGGATGCACATGTACAAATGCTAGACTTATTTGACAGAAAAGACAAAATTTCTTGCGACTGTTGCTTCTTGTTTACAGTGTCCACAAAATGATCATTTCCTAAAATAGTCTGTGAAATAATATTCATCATGATAACCCCATAACCAGCCCTTGTCATAGCATTGACCACATACTGAGTGTTCTGTTTCACACCACAAGTATTTCCTTAAACCTCAGATATTCTAAGGATTTCTACCAAAAATGCCTTTGTGTTGTTTATTTATTTGATGTTACTTGATTTTAATTAACATGTATGGAGGAGGAAGCTGAGATACAGAGCAGTTAAAGTGGTTGGACCACAATTTTGTACTCTGAAAGGGCAGGGCAGAGATTTGAACCCTGGGCTGACCCACAGATGCCAAGTCCATCCATTCATACTCCAGTTCCCTTAACACATTACTTAGCAAAGCAAACTGCTTACCCAGCACTTCAACTTCACATTTTCCCGACTGAAGCAAAATGAGAGCGGCCGCTCAGCAGATCCGTGAGCTACATGGCCCCTGGGCTTCCCAGATCCAACAGCTGCGCTCAGCCCTTCAGAACCCCTGAGTCAGGGCGCCCTACAGACAGACAGCTGGTAGAACTGCAAGGCATAGGAAACCAGGGTTCCCCTGACAAATAGGGGTTTGTGTCAGGACCAGGGTACAGAGAGATGCATCCCCAGGAGATCAAGAAGGACACAAGAGGGAAAGAGGAGGTTGCTGAGCAGGGGGAGGTGGATGGAATTAGCACTGTCCCAGCACTAGGCAGGACCTTGTGCGTGACCCACAGCCTGCAGCAGGGCAGAGAGAGGCCTGAGCTTGTCCATGGTAACGTGAGTTAACAGTGAGACTCAGCTTACTTCAACACCCTCCAAATCCTAGGGCTCAGGAAGCCTGCCTGCTCCTCCCACCACACGGGCAGTGCCAGCCTCTCCTGCACAGGCACTGTCTCATGGCCCGGATGGAGGCAGTGGGACAGAAAGGGAGTCACGGACATGGCTGACCTGGCCACCCAAATTCCCTTTCTGCCCTTCAGCACTCCTTCCACCTCCTGGCCAGGATAAAGCACCCACATGGCCCTAATAAAGTGCAAAGTTGTCTTTAGTTTGGTCCCTTGTCGGCTGACTGAGGCAAACACCTCCCACAAAAAAAGTCAAAGAAAACTGACACTAACCTTTGGAACTATCTTACATAATGTGTGAACACCCCACCTAACTGAACAAAAGTCCCAACTGGTCCCTGACCAGCTCCAACTCCTACAAATACACACACACACACACACACACACACACACTCATGCACATACAAAACATACAAAAGCACAAACACACAAACAAATATACAAGCATACACAGAACACATAAACATAAAATATGCACACACAAATGCACATATATGTGTGCATATGCATATATGTACACACTCACCTTTTATAACTTATGAAATGACAATTCCATGTCTACCCAACATCAGTTTAAAACTGCTGAATTAAGTATGTAAAGCCTGCCTAGTACAAAAACATTCAGGGATTTTCTGAGCCAGGTGTTGGATATGGACATTATTAAAAGATCAACCCAGGCAGGGAGCTGGCTCAGCAGTTAAAGCACTTGCCGTTCCAGCAAAAGGACTTGAATTCAGATCCCAAATCCCACAAAAAGGGGTGGTGTGGTGGCCTTCCTGGAATTCAGCCCCAGAAGGTGGAATCACATGCTCTCCAGAATTTGGGCCTCCACAGAGCAAGGAACTAACCACACTAGACTACCAGCGAGCAATGAAATCAGTGAGTAATTGGGTCTCAAAAGAACAAAGTAGACAAGTAATCAACCATGACTCCCAATAAGAACCTGGACCACTGAAGAAGGGGTCTTGAGATCCCTAAACTTGCATACCCAGTTTTTTGAATATTATAATAAAAAAAGTATTATGACAAAAAAAAGAACCTGGAGCCTCACCCACAAGTCCACATGTGCACATGTACCCACACACACCTGTAAGCCTGAACACATGTACTTGTACATGCATAGAAGCCCATGCACACACAAGCATGCATGCGAGCACACATGTATGCACGCACACAGAGACACATAAAAAGAACCAATGTTAAACACACAATCAAACAATGCACAAAACAAAGATAATAACGTCTTCAGACCCATCTCACCCTGAGAGAAAGAGAGAGAGAGAAAAAGAAGGAGAGAAGACTCCCTCTCCCTCCCTCGTGTCTGCTCCTGTGGGCCTCAGGGTTCCTCTGGATTGTGTGCTCAACAAGGGGTTCAGGCTTCTATGACATAAAGAGAAGTTTTTGACATTTCATCTTTAAATCTGAGCAGTGCCAAGACTAAGACAGAACCAATTCTTACAAACAGTTGAGTAACAAAGAAGAATAGAGTCAGGCAGGAAAGGGAGTGGTGGGGGCTCCAAGGCTCTGCGCACTGCCCTCCAGAGCACCCCCAAGGGCTGAACCTCAGGCCACAGAGCGTCCATACCCCAGCCAAGCAATCCATGCAGCTGTCCCCGGCTTTCTCTTTCAAAGGATTATTTGAACTTGCATCTTAAGCACTCGGATAAATTTATAAAAGAGCCCTTGAAGAAATAACTCTATGGAAGAGAATCCTTCCCCCAGCAAGCCGCTCGTGTCTCTTCACAATCAGCTTGCACGCCCTGCCTGCCTACCTCTTCGGTTAGCACGCTTCAGGAAGGCGATTTCAAAGATGATCGTGTAAACCAGAGTGGACCAGTCAGATACAGGGGTCACCTTGGACAACTGAGAATTGAAGCTTCGGGCCCAGCTATGGAGAATTGTTTAGTTAAGGCAAACCCTGTGGGAGGTTATCTAATTGATGAGGGAAGACCCAGTCCACGGCGGGCGGAACCATTCCCTGGCAGGTCAGTAACACGAAGAGAGCTGACTGGAAATTGGTAGACTGGCCAGTTCAGAAATACACTCCTGTCTCAGCTCTTCCTGTGGATATGGTGTGACCAGTCACGTGGGTACAAAGTCTCTCTATCATAATGAACCATCATCAAAAATTAAGCCAACAATAAACACTTGTTCCCTAAATTGCTGCATTCATCTAGAAAAGGAAAGGCAAGGGCTGGAGAGATGGTTTGGGGTTAAGACTCTGCCTTGCCCACTAGGATCCTTGAAGGCTAGGGACTGACAGTCACAGTAGTGTTCCTAAACTTAAGGGGAACACAGGACAGGGTTCTGGGAAATGCCCCTGGGTCCTTGCACCTCATCAGAGAGGAGGACCCAGAGGAGAGTTTGGCATGCACATTAAAGGAAGCTCCGGGGATGGGGGGGACTGGGGGAGAGAGGGGGAGGGGAGGGGGAGCAGGAGGGTCGGGGGAGGGGGAGGGAGAGAGGCATTGGTGTTAAGTTTGTATGAGCAGAAATAATAATAATAATTAAAGACTCTGCCTTGCAAGCAGAAGGTCCTGAGTTCAGAGCCCAGGTCCCTTGTAAAAACACCAGGCAAAAACAGCACAACTCACACTTCTGGCTCTGGTGGGTGGAGCCTTAGAAATCCCAGAGGGCAGCAAAAAGAAGGTAGAAGCACTCTAAATGATTGCCAAAATCACCCTTGGAAATCACCCTTGGTGCTCCCCAGGGACACAGTGCCCTCTGATACACACACACACACACACACACACACACGTTAATATAAATAAATAAATAAAAAGTTTAAACAAAAGAAAAGAAATGAGAAGGCAAAACACACATACCCAAAGCAAAAGCTATAAAAGACTAATCTTGGCTGGAGCTGAGTCGGTGACTCCTAACTGTGGTGCCATAGGCCTCCGTCTCCCCTGCACTGAGCGCTCCTCTGCTTTCAAGAGTCTATGACAATGTGACTCTTCCCACCCGCAAAGTCGGAGCTTGTTGAAAAGATGAACAGAGAAATGTGCCAAAGTATTTATAGACAGACGAGCAGAGAGCACAACATAAGCGTCAGCTGAGAGCGGAGAGAAACGCAGCGCTGCGCATCCCACACAGAACCTATCACCAGCCCCCGGCTCCCGCCGCTCACATGCCACCAGCAGTTTGCCCACACAGGGCAACTTCAGATATCGGCAGGAATTTCTGGGATCCAGAAGGATTTCCAGGCAGCTGGAGCGGTGGTGCACATTTACACTCCAGAGCTTAAGGCAGGACGATCGCAAGTCCAACATCAAGTGAGTGTCCACTTGTGGCCGTTACCCTGCATGTTGTCCATACATTCATGACAAACAGCTTAAGGGGGAACAAGGAGCATTAGCCTCTCTTATCATTCTGGTTACTGTCTTTGTCGGACTTAGCAGAAGAGCGCATACCGACATCAGGGCTGAAGAAACGGCCACACACTTTCCAAGTATCCACCACACTGCTGAGAGATGGGCAATCCTTTCTTGCCAGACCAGCATTCTGGCCAAGTACAACCAAGGATGTCCCTATCAACTAGACAATTCCTACAGGCTCACTCGGGCTTAAATCAACTACTAATTCTTGAACCCAGGCTTGAACTCTCAACCCTCAAGTTGAGGTTTGAACACTAACCTAGTTTGTGTTGTAGGGATGACGTGGAGTGAGATGGAGCCTTCCTTTCTCATCAGCTCTTGGAGAGCATGACTACAGAGTGCTAGGGGGCCAGACAACCAACAGTCACCAAAGCCGCCCCAAGACAGGGACTTCTGAGATCAGTGTCTCACACCCAAGAAGGAGGGGGAAACACAGGTAAGAAAGACGTGCACAAGGCCAACATAGACTTGCTAAGGGAACATAAGAAAAAATTCCTGAGAGTGGGAGGGGCTTCAAGGAAGGAATAAGACCAATCTCCCCCCCACCCTTGTGAGCTTTTGAGGATCTTGTGGCAGGAATGGGTCCAGATGAGGGTCATCTTTACTGAAACCAATCATTTTTTAGAGCATGGCAGGTCCACCCACCCTGTGTGCACATCCTCTCAGGAGGAGTCACACGTGTGGTTATGTTGGTGGCAGAACAGTGGTGCACATTTACAATCCCAGAACTCCCAAGACTGAAGCAAGAAGATCACAATTTCTTTCTTTTTTTTTTTTTTGCGTTTTAGGTATTTTATTTATTTATTTTGCGTGCATGGGTGCATACATGTGTGTGCGCGCGTGTGTGTGTCTGTCTGTCTGTCTGTCTGTCTGTCAGAGCACTGTGTGTCCTTGTGGAGAATCAAGGATGACTTCAGGAATCATCCTGGATTGCTTCTTCCTCCTTTTTGCTTCCCTCTGGGATTCCCAGGCTCTGCCCACTGGGGCCAGAAGTACAGGCTGCCCCCATTTCTGCCTGGCATTTTTAGGTGGCACCAGAACTCAGGACCTTCTGCTTGCAGGGCAGAGTCTCAGTCTCCGAATCATCTCTCCAGCCCAGAGATCACAATTTCAAGGGGAGCCTGGGCTACCTAGTGAGTTCTAAGCTCACCTAGCTTGTGTTACATGGGCGGGTCCCACTCTACTGCCTGAAGGGAGCTAGTGCCCAGCTCAGTGAGAGCCCATCTCGAAATGAACAAGAAAGAAATACTGCATAGCAGCTTGGGTGTACTGTACTTCTCCCCAGTCGTGGAATACAGAGACCAAGACATGATGATGCGTGCCCTACACATCAGAGCTAGTCACTTCCTTGGAACAACACACGGATGGTAAGATTGAAGCAAGGTCAGAAGCCAAGTGGTACCAAGGACTCCCTGAAACCATGGAAGTGCCACATCCCACACTCTGCCATGGAGCTGGTGTCCAGGATGGGCAGTTCTCCAGAAGAGCCCCATGGCCGGGCTTTTTTTGAGGCAAAGAAGGCTGGTCCTTCAGTCCACAAATCCATTCCGAAAGCATTACATGTTAAATTTAGACTCTTGTGAAGAAAGGAATCACACTTTCCTTGGGAAGTTAGTAAAAACTATAATGTCACCTCGCAGCAGAAATATGATAAGGATCAATGACTAATTGGGCTACAATAACAATACGGGCGCTAATGTATTCGGAAATAAATGGCAGGAGGTCAGCAAAGACCATAAAAATATGTTTTTACAAAAGCTGTATAAGAAAAATATATTATCGCTGCGGAGTCAATACTTGTTGAGAACAGTTGTTTTACTTTCAAGTGCAAATAATAAACTGTGAGGAAACAAACGGGTTTCGAGACACCAACCGAAGAATGACCAATCCCACTGTATTGCAGGGTACCTTCATGACACAGTCCTATACAAAACAATTAATGTCACTTTTGGAATATTTGTAGAGTTAAGTCAGTAGTTTGAAATACTTTTCAGAATAAGATCATCGAAAAATGGTAAGCAAAATGGGAAAGATCGGAAAAAAAAGTTGCCATGGGCAGAATTGAACTCTCCACCCACAACGCGCAAACAGGGTGACACAGCCTAGAGAGTCCCCTGGGAGTCACTGGCAGCATCCCTTCTATCTATATAACCCTCAGAACTTGGGTGACAGAACAGTGCAAGGGGATATTGTGCTACATTTCAAATGACCTACCGATGGCTTGGGGCGATGAATCTTAACAGCCACAAAGAATGGAGATTCAATTTGCACGGCCATTCATGGGCTCTTTCTAGTCCCTGTAAGAGATTCAGTATCCCCCAAGGACAATGGCCAGGATGACAGTGCCACTGTGGTGCTGCATGACTACAATTCTTAACTAGCCATAGCAAGCAAGTACTCTGCTGGCTTGCTTAATTCATCATACAGTCCATACTGAATCTGTTTCGCACTTTGCCTGAGCCAGGGCCCTCATCTGAGGGCTGGAGTGTGTTTGTAGCACAAACAGCCTTCTTCAGAACTGTGGTACTGATACTTATTCATTTCTTTTTTTTTTTTTTTTTTTTTAAAAAAAAAAACAGGGTAACCATTTTATTTATCTATTTTTGCATTGTGTTGTGTGTGTATGTTCCTATGAATAATAGTCGAAGGACTGTTTGTGTCTTGGAGGCCTCGGGAATGACTTCGGAATTTTCCTGGATTGCTTTAACCTCCGTTTTTTTGCTTTGAGTTCCTAGGCTCTGCCCTCCAAACTTGAAACTAGCTGGCAGGTGCCCACTGAGCTGGGGAACAGCTCTTCATAGTCATGGTGACTAGATATAAATTTGTTAGTTAGAGATACAGGTGTCAGCTGACATGGAGGCTGAGTTCTTCACACATTTGTGAGGAATGCGAGGTTAAGGTGAGCCTTGCAAGCCGCAGCGAGATATCTAATTGATGTGAGAAACCAGCCCATGGCAAGGGTGGGGGCATTCCAGCCCATGGCAAGGGTGGGGTCATTCCTGGACAGGAGGATGAGCTGGAGGAAGCTGGTTCAGTTCTTTGTGCACTTCATCGCATCTTGCAGGCTGCTCCTGGCAATGAGTTTTGACTTTCCTCACAGCAATCCCTGTGGGTACGGTGTGGCCAGTCGGGTCTCCTGGTGTTGGTATGAACTCTCCTGCCCAGCTGATGACAGAAACGCAGACACGAATCACAGGAAATAAAACTCTTATTCCTCTGATTCTCGTTGGTGTTGTGAAGTTTATCACAAGATGCGCAAAGCTGCTCTCTTTTAGAAATCAAGAGAGCCATCACTGCGCGCAGCTCAAGGGGCTTTGACAGAGCAGAGCAAGCAGGGACTCTGGGAAAGCGGAGGCGGTCAGGCGTCTGGTCGCTGTCAGTCAATCCTCATCAGGAGCAATGCGTTCGTGGCCGTGCGCCGTGCCCGGCTCTGACTGGGGACAGTCAGTGGTCCTTTTACCTTGAGGGTCCTTGAGACCTTAGGGGTGCACACCTGCATAGGAAACAGAGGAGGGTAATGGACTGCACAGAAACCCAACACCATAAGAATGAAAGGACCAGTCAGACACACAGAGGGAAGAAAAGGAACACAGAGACGAAAGGGAGCAAAGGGTTGCGGCCTTAGGAAAGGGACACTACGTATCATGGTAACACAACACTCGCACTGGCTACCACCATCTGTTAGGGGCATTTGTAAGACTTAACTTCTCCGGTCCGGGCCTCCTCCGCACAGTGACACTTGTTTTCCATGGACACTATCACTACTACAACTCCTTTAAAACCAGCCCATGACCTCAAAGCATGGGTACATCATACTGACCAACCCACAGTCTGGCAGCTAGAAGGCTGGAGGCCCTGCTGAAGCCCAGGGAGGCCGAGGCGGAGCCCGAGCTCCTATCTGTTCGTGATCTCGCCAACATGACTCCGCAACACTCTACACCAGCGTGGCAATAATGTGCGGGTGTGGTGGGTGTTGTGTGTGTGGGTGTGTGGCTGTGTGGGTGTGTGTGCCATGTACACTTATGGGTAGAACCCAAATCGATCTTCTGGGCATCCCCTCAATTGCTTTCCATACTTATTACTATTTGTTTTCAGAAAGGGCGTGATCTAGAAACTCCCACCCCTGTCTATGTCTCCCCAGTGCAGGGTACAGAACCCCGGGGGTCGGGGACCTGGCTCGGTCTATGGGTGGCTGGAGATCCAAACTCAGTCCTGGGATGGTGTGGAACACTTTGTTGACCGAAACATTTCCTCCAGCCGCTTCTGAGACAATCTAACACATGTGTCTTGCACTACAAATCAAATGATCTTTCTCCAAATGTCCCATCCTCGGTTCAAAAGAACAGGAGCCCTGAAATAAGTGTGGCGTCCTGCTGAATAATTTGCAATGTGATGTATTTCCTGAAGTAGCTGACCATTGTTGAACCCTTGACTTCAGCTCTACGGTCTAAATTTGACCGTTTTTACTTACTTTCCCATAATATTTTTCTTTTATTTTAAAGGTTTTATTAGAGAGAGCGAGACAGAGGAGAGAGAGAAAAGCGAGAGAGGAGAGAAATGCATGCTGCTGAGGTGCATGGGTGGAGGTTAGAGGTCCTCTCCTCTCCCCCTTCCCACCATTGGCCGCCCCGGGGATTGAACTCAGGTCACCGAGCAGGCACATTTACCCACTGAGCTAATCTTTTTGACACGCGATTCAACCTATTATTTTCAGCTGGCTTTCTGTCACTGTGAGTAAATTGTTTACTTTGTGATATTTTTGTGACCACTTACCACCGATTGGCCACCTTATGGTTAGAAAAGAACTGTAATGTCTTGGCAAAGAATTGCTTCTGATAAACACGCAGGAATTTGGAAAAAAGAAAAAAAAAAAACAAAATTGAGCTGTGTGGCACTGGACAAAGGATGTGGAGGCAGGGATAGGCCGTTCAAGATCATCCGTGGCTGTGTGGTAGTTTCGATGCCACGCCTAGCAGCATGGATACCCAACTCCTAACTCCTAGGGCGTGAGATCACTCAGTGACTACTAGCACTTGCAGTTGCACTGTCTGGCGACTAAGTTTGATACCCACCAGCCCCAATGGACTGTAAAGAGAGAGCAACGTCTGTAAATTGCCCTCTGACTTCTACCCAGTGTCTCCTGTGGCATGGTATACATGTCCCCCGCAATAAAAAAATAGAGCCCCCACCAAATAAACAACCCCGTATTCCCCACGACAAGCCAAGCTACAACTTGAGAAAATGTCAGCTGATTCTGCAAACCCTGCAGCAAAATGCTTTGGACGTGAATGCGGAACATAAAAATGAGTGTGAAACAAAATGGATAAATTTGGCCTGTGAGCCCAAATATGTTACAATGTGATAAGTGAGTAAAAAAAAGAAATGTTCGTGTATGTTACTCAAATCTGTCCTTTCCCGGCCTGTGAGCCAGAGAGTGTTTAGGCTGCCCCAGATGCAAATTAAGCAACATGCATGGTGTCACCCCCTACACCTCTGGAGGGCACATCAATACAGGCGTGCCAACCTGCTTGGCTACATGACTTCCTGGGGCCCGTAATGCTTGCTCTCTCTCATGGGACACCTCCGGCTGGTGAGAAGCACGCGCCTGCCCCAGGTCCCGGCGCAGCACTTAAACGAACCCGCTGCGCCTCTACTCCTCCTCATGGGCTTGTTGCCAGTGAGACCACCAAGAAGGAGCATGTGCGGGACCCAAGGTGCAGCAGCCGCGGGTTTTAGGCAGAGTCCAGTCAGGGTTTGATTTGACTTGTGAGATATGGAAGTAGTACCAACCTGGTGCAGAATAAATTACAATCAACTGTCAGTTATGACTCCTTGACCTACTTTGCCTCACTAGTTGTGCTTTTGCCTTAGAATTAAGCCTCATCCTGAGGTGAGGAAATTCTTGAAAGAGTCAATAGTACAGCAGGGAGTAGCAGTAGTAACACAGGAGTATTTTGAATGTGTAAAGCACACCAGCACACATATCTAAAATAGGGATAAATTGATTCTTTATGCATGTGGGTTTTTTTGAAATTTAATTGATCTTATAAATGAAATGATGGTCGAAATACAAGACACGCATTTTATGTAGCTATCCCAGTATATTTTCATCTAATTCCCTACACTCGCCCAAGAAGGGGCTGGTCTGATTTCCAATGGTGGTTTTACTAGCTTTTTATAAAGCGGTGCAAGTCATTTTTCTTGTAATCTTCCTTTGCATATGTTTTTTATTTTTCCCACTTCTCTCGATTACTTTCCTCTGTCTTCTGCCTTTTCATCTGAGTGTGCTGAAGTGCATCGTGGCTGCAGCTGTCGACCCTCTGGAGCCTATGGATTTGTCACCCCTGGCATTGCCCTAGCTACCCCCACTAGAGGGAGCTGGGTAGCAAAAGAGAACCCCTGCGTTTCTCTGTGGTCCAGTGAAGCAAAGCTTTCCTAAAAACAAAAAAACCAAACGAAACTATTAGCATAGCGCAGAGAGGTGGCTCAAGGCGTTAATTTTCTTTCTTCCCAAACGAAGTCTGGTGGTGATCCAGACCCATGTAAAAAAAACAAGCAGGTGGAAAAGGCAGGCAGCCTGTGCTTCCCTTCCCCCTGGCGAAGGCAGAGCCTGGGAAATCTAGAACAAAGCAAAGAGGAGGTACGAAATCCGGATGATGCCTGAAGTCACCCTTGGCTCCACAGGCACTACATGGCCCCTGATACACACACACACACACACACACACACACAACACACACTCACACACAACACACCCCTATCCATGTATATGTCACTTTATCTCTTCTTTAATTTAGGTATTTTCACAACATCCTCCCTCTCTACAACACTTCTACCCCCCGCCTTTCCCTTTAAATATTGCATCATATGGTTCAGACTCCCTGCTATGTTTCAGTCTTTTACTTGTGTGGCCCATTGATTAAGTTTTCATCATTTGCTTGCCGGGACACAAGCCTGACATGAATCTGCTTCCAGTGACATCCGAGAAGATCAAAGTATGACCACGAGAAAAATCATCCTGTGTAAGCATTAGTCCTGGTCAGTCTCTCAGGAGACGTGGTGCTCCGAGAGCTTTCCTCCTCTGTCATAGCGAATGTTTGATAGGACAGCACCAGGGCGTTCTCACTTTTAAATAAACAAAATCATGGATACTACTCACAACTACAAAGCCTTGTCATGTCCAGGAGATAATGTTCTGTCACGCAGTTTTCCCTAGTTTCCCACTTCAGAGGTATTCAGTCGTACCTGCCCCCTCTGCCATGGATTTTCCTCCTGGAAGCCTGGGTTGGGGTTAGGGGTGGCTTACAAGAAGAGGTTTCAATCATCCATCGGAGAGACGTGTTCAGGTTTCTTTCTTGCCATGGTTATTTCCATCTTAGAGGATAGTTCATAGGGTATAGATCGAATCTGGCTCTGCGAATTTTTTTGTACGTTTGAAGGGGAAATACTATAGGGGGACTGTGAGAACAGAAAGTGATTACCCCAATTCGAGAGAGAGAGAGAGAGGAGAAGAGATAGAGAGAGGAGAGAGGAACATGGAGATTCAAAAAATCAGGGAGGAGAAACAAAAGAAGAAAAATAGACTCACAAAAAACAACACAAAAACTAAAGAAAAAAACAAAAAAAAAGATCACGTAATAAATGACAATGAAAAATCAAAATATATCCAAACGAAAATTAATAAAAAAACCATAGGGCGTGGCCGCCTCCGGGACTGGTCAGCTTGATGTCAGTGTCCCCACTCTGATATCCTTCAGGCCGTATCGTTTCCATTCTTCCCAGCCTACATCTGGGTATGCTGGTATGCCCTTCCGCCCATCGGTCTTTCGAATAGCCGCTCACATTGTGCTTGGGACAGTATATCCGGACGGCCTGAGCGTGGGGTCTCAGACCTGGCAGGCTGGGCACTTTGCCCTCCAACTGCAGGACTGCGTATCCCACCACTGGTCCACATCGTACTTGGCTTCATGCGCCTTCAAAATGTGCGCTGACCAGAAGCCTGCTCTAGCCGCCCAACCAGCACTTGCGCTCCTTCGGACGTTCTCATCTGCGTTCGCTGCTTTAAACCAAGAGACATTCGTTTCAAACACCTGGTCAGTATCTCATCTACACTGAACACACTCAGTAAGAACCACAACCCATCGGTCCAGCTGGAATCTTCCCTC
>JALPQD010000488.1:1284350-1375027 GCA_023101885.1 Typhlomys cinereus
AGAGGAAAGAAGGAAAGGAGAAGGAAAGAGAGGAAAGGGGAAGGAAGGAAGGAAGGGAAGGAATGGAAGGAAGTGAAGGAAGGGAAGGAGGAAGGAAGGGCAAGAGAGGGAGGGAGGGGGGAGAAGGAGAGAAAGAAGAGAGGACGACAGAGTGGAGAAAGAAGAGAAGAAAGAAACAGAAAGAAAGAAAGAACAGAAAGAAGAAACGAGCCGAGAACAGCACTAAGCAACCCGCAGACGAAGAGATGCAGACAGGAGGAAGGAGAAGGAACGGAAGGCATGAGATACGTCCGGCCGGATGCAGTTCCGCTCCGCAATCCATCCCCGACCATCACTCAAGCCCTACCCTCCCTCCCTCCCTCCCTCCCCTCCCTCTCCCAACACGAAGAAAGAAAGAGAGAACAAGTAAGAGGATTACTCTCCAGTTTCAAAACTGGAGCCTCACAGAGGTTGCCTTCAAGGCAGTAACATGCAGAGCTAAAAGCAGACAAAAGAATTGGTAGAGCAGAATCTAGAAATAAACACGAGCAATTGATTTTCTCCAAGTCTGCCAAGTCAGCTTAATGGGCGAAGGATAATCTTCAACAAATGGCATGGGGAAACAGATATCCATGTGGAAATAATTTCCTTGATGCTCACTTCTCTTTTTTGTTTATTTTTCCATTTCTATGTGAATGTGCGTGGAAATGGGTATATGCGTGTTTGCATGTGTGTACATGCATGCATATATGTGCACATGCCCCTGGAGGCCCTTGATTCCTATTCCATTGTATTCTTCTGAACCTGAACCTTTAATTAAACCCAGAGTTTGCCTACAGAACTAATCTGGCTAGCCAGATGGATCTAAAGATTCCCAAGCTCCACCTTCCAGGACTGGAATTCTAAGTGAGCCACCATATCTGCCCAGTATTTTATCTGATCCTGGGATCTGAACTCTGGGACTTTTGCTTGTGTGGGAAGCACGCTAACCACTGAGCTGTCTCCCTGGACCACATTACATTCACTCTGTGATGTGCAGCATTGGCAGGGCAGGAAGAAATGTGTAGTGTTCCTCCTAGTGAAAGGAATTTAATTTCAATCAGGAGACACAGAGATATTTCCTGCTCTGAATATTTAAATACATGGGTGGAAGGAATAATCCATGCATATTTATGCCTAGGGCATATTTATCCACCTGCACCTGCTAACCTGTGGCCAAAAATCTCAAATAAAAATGCTGGTAAGAATCATCCGAATCCACCACTTGCCAATAACACATCATCTGCTGCAGCATATGTCAGGCACACGCCAGCATAGGCAGCCCTTGTTGGACTGTGTGGGTCACAACACACACACACACACACACACACACACACAACACACACACACGGACGTAAAAGTAGGAGGGAAAGTCGTTGGGAAGAGGAGGATTCTCAGGGGGAGAAGGAGTAGGGAGTATGAGGGTATAAAGACAAAAATTAATTGTATGAAATTGTCAAAAGAATTTTAAAAACAAAAGCTATAAAGAGAATCCTATTCCACTACTAAGTTACCCAGTCATCAGAGGCGATCCACCTATGAAAAATATTAATGAAGTAATCCAGCTCAATCCTCTTCATAGATTAAGAATTAAATTCCAAAGCAATAAAATTAGAGACCTAAAGAACTTGGGTGCTGGAACCTGCATGGGATTTGTCCTGAAACATTTCACCATGAAAGGGAAAGATCTCAAGACACCCCATGGCTCTCTGAGAGACTGACGGAATAATGCTAGAGGGGAGAAGGAAGATGCTCAGTGGTCTGCCCACTGATTTATGATTCATGCTCCAGCAAGTGCTCAGGCACATGCCAAAGGTAATCCAGATGAAATCCAGTGTGCCACACATGCAAAAAGACAAGAAAATAGGAGGGGACTGACAGGGAAGAAGAAGGACTATAATGGAAAAAGGATATCGGATGGCATTGGGGATTAAGGTGTGAAAATACCATAAAGTCCTATTCATATATAAGACACTTAAAGAATGAGAAAAATTAACTCTTTTGCAAAAGAACAAAACTTAATTAAAGTCACATTCTTACTAATGATTATCTCATTATTGCCTTTCCAACAGAACTCTAAACCTACCCCACTACCAAAAAAAAAGGAAAAGAAAAAATGAGTGTGCTGCAATGGTTGACATGTCAACAATCCCCCAAAGTCTAGCTTGAATCACAGGAGAGAAGGCTTCAGGATCCTTAGAGGCAAGAGGTTAAACAGTAATAATAGAGTTCCCATGCTAGCAGGCAGTAAAAGAAGGGGGGCTCCAAGCTATGCCACCAAGTCCTGAACCCTCACTACTGTAGATTACTCAGAGGGAAATTCAGCGCCCACATAAACAGATGCTCTGGAGGATGGGAAGGAGGAACCAGGAAGCACCAAGAGAGGAGGGAAGGAAAAGGATGAATGCAATGGGGGTCAATGGGGGAAAGAAGGGGGAAGGAGAAGAAGGGGATACCTATTAAGCTTGTATGATTAGGCAAAAAAAAGTAATACAAAAATAAATAAAATTTTTTCAAAATTAAAAAAATAAAATAAAATAAGAATGAGGAGCTAGAGAAACTACTGGACTCCGAGAGGCTCCTCAGAGGATCTGCAACCACCTTCAGTTGTCTGTGGCACAGTTACTGGGGATCATAGGACCCTGGATGTCTGCAAAGAGCTAACTTTGCCCTCTGAGCACACACTTAGCTGAGCACCAGTGCACCTCTCTGCGCCCATTTTGTGCAGGTGCAAAGAACAGTACTGAGAAATGAGCCGGGGCTGTGAGAAAACACAGGAGGATGAGAAGACAGGGTCGTTACAAACACGCATTATCCTAAGCCTAGAACAACTTTCCCTTTGACCGCCATACTAAGATATTCAATACTAAGGGCACTAATTCCTAACTACATGATGCAACATAAAAAGGATGGGTTTATATCTTTTCCAAAATAATTTTTTAATTTTTCCTAGTTTTACAAGCATATTGAGTATCCTTCCCCCTCCTTCCTCCCCCTCTTTCCTCCTCTCCCCTCCCTTTATCAATCCATCCCTCTCCCTCCCTCCCGTCTGTCTGCTCCTGTGGGCCTCAGGGTTCCCTCTGGATTGTGTGCTCAACAAGGGGTTCAGGCTTCTATGACATAAAGAGAAGTTTTTGACAGTTCATCTTTATATCTGAGCAGTGCCAAGACTAAGACAGAACCAATTCTTACAAACAGTTGAGTAACAAAGAAGAATAGAGTCAGGCAGGAAAGGGAGTGGTGGGGGCTCCAAGGCTCTGCGCACTGCCCTCCAGAGCACCCCCAAGGGCTGAACCTCAGGCCACAGAGCGTCCATACCCCAGCCAAGCAATCCGCACAGCTATCCCCGGCTTTCTCTTTCAAAGGATTATTTGAACTTGCATCTTAAGCACTCGGATAAATTTATAAAAGAGCCCTTGAAGAAATAACTCTATGGAAGAGAACCCCTCCCCCAGCAAGCCGCTCGTGTCTCTTCACAATCAGCTTGCACGCCCTGCCTGCCTACCTCTTCGGTTAGCACGCTTCAGGAAGGCGATTTCAAAGATGATCGTGTAAACCAGAGTGGACCAGTCAGATACAGGGGTCACCTTGGACAACTGAGAATTGAAGCTTCGGGCCCAGCTATGGAGAATTGTTTAGTTAAGGCAAACCCTGTGGGAGGTTATCTAATTGATGAGGGAAGACCCAGTCCACGGCGGGCGGAACCATTCCCTGGCAGGTCAGTAACACGAAGAGAGCTGACTGGAAATTGGTAGACTGGCCAGTTCAGAAATACACTCCTGTCTCAGCTCTTCCTGTGGATATGGTGTGACCAGTCACGTGGGTACAAAGTCTCCTGCTATCATAATGAACCATCATCATAAAATGTAAGCCAACAATAAACACTTTGTTCCCCTAAATTGCTGCATTCATCTAGAAAAGGAAAGGCAAGGGCTGGAGAGATGGTTTGGGGTTAAGACTCTGCCTTGCGCACTAGGATCCTTGAAGGCTAGGGACTGACAGTCACAGTAGTGTTCCTAAACTTAAGGGGAACACAGGACAGGGTTCTGGGAAATGCCCCTGGGGTCCTTGCACCTCATCAGAGAGGAGGACCCAGAGGAGAGTTTGGCATGCACATTAAAGGAAGCTCCGGGGATTGGGGGGGACTGGGGGGAGAGAGGGGGAGGGGAGGGGGAGCAGGAGGGTCAGGGGGAGGTGGAGGGAGAGAGGGCATTGGTGTTAAGTTTGTATGAGCAGAAATAATAATAATAATAAAAGACTCTGCCTTGCAAGCAGAAGGTCCTGAGTTCAGAGCCCAGGTCCCTTGTAAAAACACCAGGCAAAAACAGCACAACTCACACTTCTGGCTCTGGTGGGTGGAGCCTTAGAAATCCCAGAGGGCAGCAAAAGAAGGTAGAAGCACTCTAAATGATGCCAAACACCCTTGGAAATCACCCTTGTGCTCCCCAGGGACACAGTGCCCCTGATACACACACACACACACACACACACACACGTTAATATAAATAAATAAATAAAAAGTTTAAACAAAAGAAAAGAAATGAGAAGGCAAAACACACATACCCAAAGCAAAAGCTATAAAAGACTAATCTCGGCTGGAGCTGAGTCGGTGACTCCTAACTGTAGTGCCATAGGCCTCCGTCTCCCCTGCACTGAGCGCTCCTCTGCTTTCAAGAGTCTATGACAATGTGACTCTTCCCACCCGCAAAGTCGGAGCTTGTTGAAAAGATGAACAGAGAAATGTGCCAAAGTATTTATAGACAGACGAGCAGAGAGCACAACATAAGCGTCAGCTGAGAGCGGAGAGAAACGCAGCGCTGCGCATCCCACACAGAACCTATCACCAGCCCCCGGCTCCCGCCGCTCACATGCCACCAGCAGTTTGCCCACACAGGGCAACTTCAGATATCGGCAGGAATTTCTGGGATCCAGAAGGATTTCCAGGCAGCTGGAGCGGTGGTGCACATTTACACTCCAGAGCTTAAGGCAGGACGATTGCAAGTCCAACATCAAGTGAGTGTCCACTTGTGGTCGTTACCCTGCATGTTGTCCATACATTCATGACAAACAGCTTAAGGGGGAACAAGGAGCATTAGCCTCTCTTATCATTCTTAGTTACTGTTCTTTGTCAGACTTAGCAGAAGAGCGCATACCGACATCAGGGGCTGAAGAAACTGGCCACACTATTTCCAAGTATCCACCACACTGCTGAGAGATGGGCAATCCTTTCTTGCCAGACCAGCATTTCTGGCCAAGTACACCAAAGGATGTCCCTATCAACTAGACAATTTCCTACAGGCTCACTCAGGGCCTAAATCAACTACTAATTCTTGAACCCAGGGCTTGAACTCTCAACCCTCAAGTTGAGGTTTGACACCAGTTTACCTAGTTTGTGTAGGGATGACGTGGAGTGAGATGGAGCCTTCCTTTCTCATCAGCTCTTGGAGAGCATGACTCAGGAGTGCTAGGGTGCCAGACAACCAACAGTCACCAAGGCCGCCCCAAGACAGGGACTTCTGAGATCAGTGTCTCACACCCAAGAAGGAGGGGGAAACACAGGTAAGAAAGACGTGCACAAGGCCAACATAGACTTGCTAAGGGAACATAAGAAAAAATTCCTGAGAGTGGGAGGGGCTTCAAGGAAGGAATAAGACCATACTGCCCCCCCACCCTTGTGAGCTTTTGAGGATCTTGTGGCAGGAATTGGGTCCAGACTGAGGTCATCTTTACTGAAACCAATCATTTTTTAGAGCATGGCAGGTCCACCCACCCTGTGTGCACATCCTCTCAGGAGGAGTCACACGTGTGGTTATGTTGGTGGCAGAACAGTGGTGCACATTTACAATCCCAGAACTCCCAAGACTGAAGCAAGAAGATCACAATTTCTTTTTTTTAGGGGACAGATCCAGCTGGACAGATCTGGGTTGTGGTTCTGCTGAGCTTGTCAGTGTAGCTGAGCTACTGACCAGAGTGTTTGAAACGAATGTTCTCTTGGTTTAAAGCAGAAAGCAGATAAGAAAGTCAGAAGGAGCAGCTGCGGGTTTGGGAGGAGAGCAGGCCTTATGGTCAGCGCACATTTTGAAGGTGAAGCAGAGATGTGGCCAGTGTGGGATACGCAGGCCAGCAGTTGAGGGGCAAAGTGCCACATGCCCAGGATCTGAGACCCCTAAGTCAGCAGCTCTGGAACTATGTCCAAGACAATGTGAGAGGCTAGAAAGACCAGATGGAGCGGAGGGAATATCAGATACCACAGAGAGGCTGGAAGAAGGAAACTGAATCGGACCTGAAGGATATCAGAGTGGGACTGACATCAAGAGACATTTCCGGAGGGGCTGCAAATGTTAAAGGGAAATATCATCACATTAAATGGGGATCTAAGAGAATCTCATATGTTCTCTCTCTCTCTCTCTCTCTCTCTCTCTCTCTCTCGAATTGGGGTAATACATTTCTAGTCTCCAGATCCACCTATAGTATTTCAACCTTCAAAGTACAAAAAATTAAGCAGATCGATATATACCCTATGAATCATCCTCTAAGATGGAAATAACATGGAAAAGAAAACTATGAACACGTTCTCCAGGGATGATGAAAACCTCCTTTCTATGTAAGCCACCCCTACCCCCACCCCAGGCTCAGGAACATCATGGAAGAGGGGGCAGTAAGACTGTAAATACCTGAAGTGGGAAACTGGTGGACAGACATTATCTCCTGGACATGACAAGGCTGTAGTATCCATGATTTGTTTATTTTTGCAAGAACGACCTGGGAATTGTCCTATCAACATCTCGCTATGAAAGAGGAAAGCTCTCCAGGAGCACCACGTCTCCCTGAGAGACTGACCAGGACTAATGCTTACAAGGATGATGCTTTCCTCAGTGGTCTATCCTCTGATCTAGGATGCTCACTGGAGCAGATTCATGTCAGGCTTGTGTCGGCAAAGGCAAACTAGATGAAACACAATGGGCCACACAAGTGAAAAGACTTGAAAATAGAAGGGAGTCTGACAGATATGATGAAATATTATAAAGGGAAAAGGAGGGGGTAGAAGTGGAGATTGAGGGGTGAAAATACCATAAATTAAAAAGATAAAGTACATATAACAATTTGTGTGTGTGTGTGTGTGTGTGTGTGTGTGTGTGTGTGTGTGTGTGTATCAGAGGGCACTGTATGTGCCTGTGGAGGCCCAAGGGTGACTTCAGGAATCATCCTGGATTTCGCTACCTCCTCTTTGCTTTGTTCTAAGATTTCCCAGGCTCTGCCTTCCAGGGCGGGAAGCACAGGCTGCTGCCTTTTCCACCTGCTGTTTTTTACATGGGATCTGGAATCCAAACTCAAGACCTTCTGTTTGGGAGAAAGAAACTTAAGCCTTGAGCCACCTCTCTAGCTCTATGTAATAGTTTAGTTTTTTGTTTTTTTGTTTTTAGGAAGCTTTTCTTCAATGGACACAGGAAAAGCCAGAGGGTCTCCTCTTTGCTACCCAGCTCCCTCTAGTGGAGGGTTAGCTTTAGGGCAAGCCAGGGGGAATCCATAGGCTCCAGAGGGTCTACAGCTCTGAGCACAGATGCAACTTCAGCACATCAGGATGAAAAGGCAGAAAGTAATCAGAGAAGTGGGAAAAACAACTGTGAAAAGAAGCTACAAGAAAAATGATTGCACCGTTATAAAAGCAGTAAAACCACCATTGTTAAATCAGACAGCCCCTTCTTGGGATAGAGGAATTAGATGAAAAATATACTGGGAAGCACAATAAAAGGTGTCATTTATTTCTAAATCCATTTCATAAATACAATAAAATTTCAAAAAAACCCAACTGCATAAAAAGTCACATTTTATCACTTTTTAGATATTGTGCTGTGTGTGCTTTACAACATTCAAATACTCCCTGTGTACTACTGACTACTCCCTGTGTACTACTTGACTCTTCTTTCAAGAATTTTCCTCACATCAGGAATGAGGCTTAATTCTAAGGCCAAAAGCACAACTAGTGAGCAAGTAGTCAAGGAGTCATAACTGCCATTTGATGTAATTTATTAGCACATGGGTAATACTTCACATATCTCACAGTCAAATCAAACCCTGACTGGACTCCTGCCTAACCCCGAGGCTGCTCACTTGGGTCCCCGCACATGCTCCTTTTCTTGGGTGGTCTCACTGGCAACACAGCCTCATGGAGGAGTAGCGCAGGGGTTCGTTCAGGCCTGCGCAGGGACCTGGGAGCAGGCGCGTAGCTTCTCACCAGCCGGATGTTCCCATGCAGAGAAGAGCAAGCATTACGGGCCCCAGGAGTCATGTAGCAAGCAGGTGGCCGCAGCCTTGAATTGATGTGCCCTCCAGAGGGTTGGGGTGACCCAATGGTTGCTTAATTTGCATGGGGGCAGCCTAAACACTCTCTGGCTCACAGGGCCGGGAAAGTACAGCTTGAGAACATACCTGAACATTTTTCTTTTTTTACTCACTTATCACATTGTAAAATATATTGGGCTCACAGGCCAAATTTACTCCATTTTGTTTCACACTCATTTTTATGTTCCCATCACGTCCAAAGCATTTTGCTGCAGGGTTTGCAGAAATCACTAACATTTTCTTAAGTTGTAGGCTTGCTTGTCTTGGGAAGGGGTTGTTTTATTTGGTAGGGGGCTATTTTTTTTATTGGGGGGACATGTATACATGCCAGAGCACATGGGTAGAAGTCAGAGGGCAATTTTCAGACGTCTGCTCTCTCTTTCCACCATGGGGGCTTCTGGGGATCAAACTTAGTCGCCAGGTCTGCAAGCAAGTGCCTTACTCACTGAGTGATCTCACTAGCCTAGGGAGTTAGGGTCTCATGATGCCTAGGCTGGCCTCGAACTCACCACACAGCCAAGGATGATCTTGAACGCCTGATCCTCCTGCCTCCACATCCTTTGTGCCAGTGCACACAGCTCAAATTTTGTTTTTTTCTTTTTCAAAATTCCTTGCGTGTTTAATTCAGAAGCAATTCTTTCCAAGAACATTACAGTTCTTTTCTAACCATAAGGTGGCCACGGTGGTAGTGGTCACAAAACTATCACAAAGTACACCAATACCTCACAGTGACAGAAGCCAGCTGAAAATAATAGGTGAAGGCGTGTCAAAAAGATAGCTCAGTGGGTAAATGTGCCTGCTGGTGACCTGAGTTCAATCCCCAGAGGCCCACATGGTGGAAGGGGAGAAGTGACCTCTAACCTCCACCCATGCACCTCAGCAGCATGCATATTCTCTCTCTCTCTCTTTCTCTCTCTCTCTCTCTGTCTCTCTCTCTAATAAAAACTTTAAAAATAAAAGAAAATATTATGGGAAAAGTAAAACGGTCAAATTTAGACCCTGTAGAGCCTGAAGTCAAGGTTCAACAAGGTCAGCTACTTCAGGAAATACATCACAATGCAAATATTCCAGCAGGACGCCACACTTATTTCAGGCTGCCCTGTTCTTTTGAACCCGAGGAGAGGACATTTGAGAAAGATCATTTTGCTGTGTGCAAGACACATGTAGTTAGAATTGTCACAGAAGGGCTGAGGAAATGTTTCGGTCAACAAAGTGCTTGCCACACAATCACAGGACCTGAGTTTGGATCTCCAGCACCCATAGACAGAGCCAGGTCCTGAGGGGTTTCTGTAACCCTAGCACTGGGGAGACAGAGACAGGGGTGGGAAGTTCTAAGTTCAGCTCCTTTCTGAAAAAAATAGTAATAATAATAATATGGAGAAGCAATTGAAGGGCATGCCCAAGATCGATTTTGGGTCTCTACACATAAGTGTACATGCACACACACACACACACACACACACACACACACACACACACACGCACCATTATTGCCAAGCCTGAGTAGTAGAGTGTTGAGCCAGTGGGCGAGATCACAACAGATAGGAGCTCGGGCTCCGGCCTCGGCCTCCCTGGGCTTCAGGCAGGGCCTCCAGCCTTCTAGCTGCCAGACTGTGGGTTGGTCCTATAGGTACCCATGCTTTGATGTCCTGGCTGGTAAAAGGAGTTGGTAGTGATAGTGTCCATGGTAACAATTTTCACTTTGCGGAGCTGCCCGGATGAAGTTAAGTTCTTACAAAGTGCCCTACAGATAGGTGGTAGCCAGTGACTAGTGGCTGTGTTACCATGATAACGTAGTGTCCCTTTCCTAAGGCCGCAACAATTGCCTACATTTTCGTCTCTGTGTCCTTTTCTTCCCTCTTGTGTGCTCTGAACTGGTCCTTTCATTCTTATTGGTGTTGGTCTTCTGAAAGTCCATTACCCTCCTCTGTTTCCTAATGACAGGTGTGCACCTCTAAGGTCTCAAGGACCCTCAAAGGTAAAAGACCACTGACTGTCCCCAGCTCAGAGCCGGGCACGGAGCACGGCCAGCGAACGCATGTGCTCATGATGAGGATGACTGCAGAGACCAGCCTGACCAGCCGCCGCCTTTCCCAAGTCCCTGCTTGCTCTGCTCTGTCAAAGCCCCCTTGAGCTGCCGAGCAGGATGGCTCTCTTGATTTCTAAAGAGAGCAGTTTGCCTGCATCTTGCTGATAACTTCACAACCAAAGAGCTCAGAGGAATAAGAGTTTTATTTCCTGTGATTCGTGTCTGCAGTTCTTCATCCAGCTGGGCAGGAGAGTTCATACCAACACCAGGAGCCACCTGGACTGGCCACACCGTACCCACAGGGATTGCTGTGAGAAAGTTCAAAACTCATTGCCAGGCAGCAGCCTGCCCAAGTATGCCGATGAATGCCAAAGAACTGAACCAGCTTCCTCCAGCTCATCCTCCTGTCCAGGAAATGACCCCACCTTCCATGGGCTGGGAATGACCCCACCTTCCATGGGCTGGTCTTCTCACATCAATTAGATAATCTCCTGCAGGCTTGCACAAGGGCTCACCTTAACCTCGCATTCCTCACAAATGTGTGAAGAACTCAGCCTTCCATTGTCAAGCTGACACCTGTATCTCTAACTAACAAATTATTATCTAGTCCCATGACTATGAAGATGTTCCCAAGCTCAGTGGGCACCTGCCAGCTATAGTTTCCAGTTCTGGAGGGCAGAGCCTAGGAAAACTCAAAGCAAAAAGAGGTAAAGCAATCCAGGAAAATTCCAGAAGTCATTCCGAGGCCTCCACAGACACAAACAGTGCCTTCCGATATTCATAGACACATACACACACACACATGCAAAATAGATAAATAAAATGTACCCTGTTTTTTTTTTTAAAAAAAAAAAAAAAGAAATGAAGATAAGTATCAGTAGCCACAGGTATCTGAAGAAGGTGTTTGTGGATACAAACACAACTCCAGCCCCTAGATGAAGGGCCCTGGATCAGGCAAAGTGCGAAACAATTCAGTATGGGACTGTATGCTGAATAAGCAAGCAGCCAAGAGTACTTGCTGCTATGGCTAGTAACTTGTAGTCAATAGCAGCACCAAGTGGCACTGTCATCCTGGCCCATCTGTCCTTGGGGGATAACTGAAGCTCTTACAGGGACTAGAAAGAGCCCATGAATGCCGTGCAAATTGAATCTCACCTTCTTGTGGCTGTTTAAGATTCACTCGCCAAGCCATCGGTAGGTCATGGAATGTAGGACCACAATATCATTTGTCTGTCACCCAAGTTCTGAGGGTAGAAGGGATGCTGCCAGTGACTCCCAGGGGACTAATCTAGGAGTGTGGTCACCCTGTGTGCGTGTGGGTGGAGAGTCAATTCTGCCCCATGGAACCTTTCTTTCCAGATTCTTTTACCCACTTGCTTAAACATTTTTCTAGGAGCTGGACAAAGAGCTGAGAAGAATCCAGATAGTGGACTGTCATCCTCACCCCAAAGTCCCTTCTTGGGATGTGGGGGAGAGCTCCTGACCTGAGGTGCCAAGTACAAGCTTGTCATAAACGAGTTCATGAATGCGGTCCCCTGAAGACATATGGTGGAAGGAGAGAACCAACTTCTGAAAGTTGTCTTTGGACCTGTGAACCATGGCATGCACATGTGTGCTCTTTTTCTCTCTCATGAAAGGCATAAATAAATTATTTCTTTAAAAAAATTGTTCTTTGATCTCCACACATGCACTATGATATGTGCTCTCTCTCTCTCAATTTCTTTCTCTTCTCTCTCATAAATAAAATATTTAAGATCATGAAAATGTGCTTGTAGCTAAAGCAAGCTTCCTTACGCCCAGTGGCCATACCTCTGCAAACCTGCCTCCAGAAATCCAAACCCCCAAATGAGCACATCCTGGTCCAAGCTCATCGGATTTCTCAAGTAACTGACACCTACAGTTCTTACCAATAACCAAACACAGAGGCAAGAACAGCAGGAAAGAAAGCCTCATAACCACACAGCATCTTAAAGGGTCTCAACAAACACTGTGCAGCTCAGTCCACAATCATGTCAGCATTCCCATCACGGCCAGAAAAAAAGTAGAGACACTGCATTTACTTTAAGGATGAGAATCAAGCACTGAACATCAGGCATGGCAGCACATGCCAGTAATCCCCACACTCAAGAGGAAGAAAGAAGGATTTTGAGTTTAAGGCTAGCCTGGGCTACATAGCAAGCACCCATCTCAAAGGCAAAAAAGAGGAAAGATATTAATAAAGATCAACCACAAAGTCATGATCTCCAACACATATGGCTCAGACTATGTACAAAATCTTAATCTATTAAAATGCTAAAAATTATTTCCTCACTTATGCTATTCCCCTTACTATATTTTTCAAAAAAAATTATATATGAATCAAGTTGCCTCTAGAAGTTTAGCTATGTGTATATGTTCAACAGTACTGCTTTGAAATAGTAGCATTCATTTAGTGCATCAGTAAAACATGAATTATATATTACCTTCTGTTGGGCAAATACTGAGACATGCTGACTTCTAAATGGAGTGTATCCTGTGATATGTAGATGACCAGCTCTAGAAAAGTATTTCCAACTTGTACGATTTTCTATGATTCCGGTGTAAATATGTCTGCCATATCCAGTATTTAGCCACCAATATGATGTCATTGAACACCACGAGGCATACACCTTCCACACCACAGTTTCCACAAGCAAAAGCCTATCAAGGAGGTTTATAAGAATGATCTACAAAAACTTTCAGAAAACTTACCAGCCTGGGTTATTACACGTGATGTGCATTGGATGAGAATGATCCTTAACTCTTTCCTTCACTTGAGGAAAGACATCAAAATTACCAGCTTGGGCTGGGGAGATGGCTCAGTAGCTAAAGTATTTGCCACACAAGGAAGAGGACTTGAGGTCAGATCCCCAGGATCCACTTAAATGCCAGGTAGGCAAGACAGCGTGTCTGTAATTCCAGCCTCAGAAGGTGGAGACAGAGGATCCCCAGGGCAAGCTGGCCAGCAAAACTACATATCTGTGATCTCTGGGTTTGGTTGGTCAACTTTATGTCAATGAATAAGGTGGATGAATAGTTTAAGAAGATTCCTGACATCAACCTTAGGTCTTCACACACACACACACACACACACACACATATGCAAACACGCATATGCACATGTGTTCACACCACATACACTCATTCACACGAAAATGAAAAAAAACAATTGGTTCAAGCAAATGCTACATCCCACAAAGCATAGTATTACCTACTATCCCATACAACCTGACAAAAGAGACTTCATTAGCTGAAGAAGTTGCCCTTTCTGTGGGTCTTTGTGCCCTGCGAACAATGTGAATGTTCCACACAGCACAGGTGTTCTCTCACACCCCAGCAAGTATGGCGAGAGCTGCACCCGAGACAGGTGGTGGCAGAATCCTGCAGCATGTACTCTGTCACCCTCAACAAATTAGGGGAAGGATCTACTCAGGGAAGACCACGTTTCCTTCCTTGTCATTTGCCCAGGGCCAGTCATCAAAAACAGCCTTCAAGGTTGGAGAGATTTAGCTCAGTGGTTAAAGCACTTGCCTCCCAAACCAAAGGACCTGAGTTTGGATCCCAGATCTCACAATTTAAAAATGCAGGATTGGTAGTAGCCTGAACATCCTGTCCTGCAAGGATTCTGGGAAAACCCAGAGCAAAGCAATAAGGAGGTAGAGCAATCCAGAATGATCCCTGCTGTCACCTTTGGGCTTCCACAGACACACACATTCAAGTACTCTCTTGTATAGATACACACATTTTTTAAAAAATGCCAGCCAGTTGTGGCAGCCCACCTATAATTCTAGCCCTATACGGAAAGAATCCCCAAAGCAAGTTGGCTAGCCAGACTAACCCTCATGGTGTGCTATGGGTTTAAGATCCAGGTTCACAACGCTAAGGTGGAAGAATGCCCAAGGATGATTCCTAATATAATCCACAGACACAAGACACATACGCTCAAGTATACTCGTGTATGTACACAAACACACGTGTTGACCTACATGCAAAGATACGCAGGCATATTCCCCATGCATATATACATAAAAGAAGTAAGGGAGGGAGGAGGAAGGAAGGAAGGAAGGAAGGAAGGAAGGAAGGAAGGAAGGAAGGAGGGAAGGAGGGAAGGAGGGAAGGAAGGAAGGAGGGAAGGAAGGGAAAGAGGGAAGGACGGGAGGACGGGAGGACGGGAGGAGGAGAGGAGGGGAGGGGAGGAGAGGGGACAAATGGAGGGGAGGAGAGGGGAGGGGAGGGGAGAAAAGAAGGGAGGGGAGGAGAGGGGAGGGGAGGAGTCAGGCTTCAGACTCATTATCCAAATAGAATGTTAGTTTGGTTGATCTTTCCTCCATTTCCCCTTAGTCTAGAAAGAGCACCAAGACTTCCCTTATGGAAAATGGAAAGAACTGTCCATCAAGGCATGCCCGAAGGTGGCCCATGACACAGTCAGGTCACTCAGGTCCCTGATATGAGTCATGAGTCATGGTGATGGGAGGAAAAGGCCGAATGTCCCCGAGGACAGCCTGGAAGAGAACTGGACTGTGTCCTGCTTCCCAGAGCTACCGTGGTCCCTTCTCAAAATGTGTCTTCATTCCATGTGCTGTCTGGCTACTGCCAGTTATTTCATTGCTGGTTTGGACTAGTGAGAGTCTCTATCTGCTGCAGACTGCTCTAACTGGAGTCAGCACTACTGTAGGTGTGTGGTGGACAGGTCGGGTGGGTAGTAGTGGACATCTCTATGTCCTTCACATTTTCTTACAGCTTACACAAGAACGTCACCACGGGATGTCACCTGAAGTCTGGACATAAGCATCTCAAGACCTTGTCTGGACCTCAGAGAAAAGATGCTCTGGGAGCAGCGGGCAGAGATGTCCCAACCAAGGACCAGTCTGTCCTAAGCTGAGTCCTTAGAATGCTCTTGGGTTGCCTTAGTAACTCCACCGGGCAGATGAGGATAAGGACACACGCAGAAAAGGACTTCTTCCCTCTCAGTCAATGAAATAACATCACGTCATCCAAGGACATCTCCAGGACTTTCAAAGATGACATCTCAGAACGAGTCTTATGTTTCAAAAGGATCAGGAGGAAGCAACCAACCAGGAGGCGGCTTGCAAATCAGTCTCATCCAGCAGGCCAATCCAAGCACCCCAGGCGCCAATAACCAAGACTTTTTTAAGATTCTTTATTACAGCCACGCGGCAGGGATGATGAAATCAGGCACCCCAAAAGGGAATTGCGGGGGAGAGCAAGTGGGAACATAATAGATTTGCGTTGATTGGAAAGGAGAAATGACGGGCATTTGACATCTACCTATTACTGGTCATTACTGTAGCATTTCCAAGTAGGGAAGCTGCAGTCCAAGGAGATCTGCTTAATGATGCAATTGAAGCGCTAGGAGAAGCATCATCCCAAGGAAATGAAGTCCTGCCCCACAGGGGAGGCCCGCCCCCCACAGGGACAACAGCTTGAAGTGAAATTGGCAAGTAAGCAACAGTAAGAGTGAGGCCAGCGTGCGGTCTAGAATCAGAAGCAGTGTTCACGCTCAGTCCTGCCCTGACCTCCTCAAGCTTATTCTCTGTCTCTTTACCAGTAAAATAAATAAGCGACTCCGGAGTAGCTTTATTCTGCAGAATAAATGAGGGAGCATGTGAGGCCAAACCAACACTCAGTAAGTTCTCAGTATGATTCTCAAGTACACTAGACATCCATCAAGGCATCTCAGAGAGAAATCAAACCATAGCCCACATACACATCTACATGCAATGTGCTAATGGTCCATATACCAATCAACATTATGTTTCCAGGAGATGTGGAGGGGGCTGCGGCATGTGCATGAGGACCTGAGTTTGGATCCCCAGAGCCTTTGTAAATAGTCAGGTGTGACCGTGCGTGCTTGCAACCCTAGCGTAGGGAAGTAGAGACAGTAGGATTCCGGGGGTTGCTGGTGAGGCAGCACAGCCAAACCAGGGAGAGCCAGGCTCAGTGAAAGATCCTATACCCAGACATAAGATGGAGAGAAACTAAAGAAGATACCTGCTGACTCTGCTACCTTCATATGTGCACATACATTTACACAGAGAGAGAGAGGAAAAGAAAAAGAACTGCTATAAAATGCTGGAAGAGGTACAGGCGAGGGAAGATGATCTACTGTCCCCAGCATCTGGCAGATGGTGACAAAGGAAAGGTCATGCAAGAAGCAGCAGCATGAACAATAAGTCGATATTTACGAGATCGGAAGTAGGCAGGAAGGAAGGAAGGAAGGAAGGAAGGAAGGAAGGAAGGAGGGAGGGAGGGAGGGAGGAAGGGAGGGAGGGAGGGAGGGAGGGAAGGAAGGAAGGAGAGAGAGAGAAAGAGGAAGAGAGAGAAAGAAAGAAAGAAAGAAAGAAAGAAAGAAAGAAAGAAAGAAAGAAAGAAAGAAAGAAAGAAAGAAAGAAAGAAAGAAAGAAAGAAAGAAAGAAAGAAAGAAAGAAAGAAAGAAAAAGAATTTTCCAGCTTGGCATCTTGGGCATTTAAGGCATGGGGCAAGAGTAATCAACACTGAGTTCTCAGCGAGTCTAAAATTAGCTCTTCACCTGCCGCCACTTGTCCGCCGCTCGCAGAGACTATTGTTTATTGCAGCAGATGGAGAAAGCTGTGCAATGCTGTTTGCTGGTGCAGAAGCAAGCCCAGGGAGGCAGAGGCCAGGCTGGTTGGCTCCCTGGCTGGCAGCGTTCTCCTCCCTGGGGTTTGTCAGTGCTGTAGCGCCAGTGTGCTCATTTGGACCTGAAGCTGGGGGGCTCACAGTGACTTCACTTCCACTAGGCAGAGTTTCCATCCACCGCTGCGGGAGTTTTCTGGCACACTCTGCACGGGTTAACACGGCACCCGAGAAGTACTTAGTTCCTGAGTTAGAGGTACAGGAAGGAAATTAGCAATGAGAGGTTGATGAGATGGCTCAGCAGGCCTGGTGACCTGAGTTCGATCCCCAGAAGGCCACAGGATGGAAGGAGAGAACTGACTTCTGAAGGCTGTCGTCTAACCACCTCCTCTCTTAAATAAATATTTAAAATGCAAAAGGAAATCAGCATTTACTCCTGGCTTTGGAAGAGAGTTTATGCCTTTCAGCTAATCTGCCTATAAGGCTCATGGCATCCGCAGGGAGTTCAGTGGGACAGGCCTTCCCTCTCTAGACCCCAGGGGTCAGCCAGAAAAGTACTCAGTTAAGAACCATCATCAGTCCCAAACCAATCAGGGGAGGTTTGCATCTCCTCCCAAGCCACTTGTCACAAGAATAACAGCACACAAATACTCTACTGAGCAGCTATTTCTCTCTGTGCACGAACCAGTTATCTGCGAATCAGCTTCTAAAAGACATGCAATTTTGAGAACAGACTTACTTTCCCCAGCTTCTTCCTGGCTCCTATCCTACTCTGCTTGATCCAGGTCGATCAAATACTGCTGTGTTTAGGGGAATAAAATGAATCTACAAGGTCACCCAAGCCTGAGATCCAGGAGTATTGAAGATGCAGAGCAGAAGCATTCAGAAGGGTTAAAGCACTAAACAGGGCTGGAGAGACGGCTCAGGGGTTAAGACTGTATCTCGCAAGCAGAAGGTCCAGATCCCACGTAAGAATGCCAGGCAGAAAGGGCAACGACCTCTTTCCAGCCCACCAAGGCAGAGCCTGGGAAATCCCAGAGTGAAGCAAGAAGGAGGTAGAAGCAATCCAGGATGATTCTTGAAGTCACCTTTGGTTTTCCACAGGGATACACAGTGCCCTCTGACACACACTCACACACACACACACACACACACACACACAAAATAAAATATTTTAAAGCACTAAAACAAAGAACATGATCCATAGCAATACAGCATTGGTGAGATTTCTGCCTTTCATACAGAAGAACTTGGATCAGTTAGGGGATGTGAAAAGAACCCAGAGGTGAACTGCAGTGAGCTGAAAGCTGATATCTCAAAAACGTGGTGTCTGTGTCCCAACTCCATTACCCTACATATAGCCACATGATTTGAAAAAGCCCATGGAATGGTGCCCCCTCCGTATAGGATGAAGCTTCTCACCTTGACTAATCTAGTCTAGAAACTCCCTGACACACAGGCCCAGAGGCGTGTCTTCCAGAGGAAGCTAGAGCCTTCGGAGTTGATAATCAACAGCAGCCACCACAACAAAGTCACAGTGAAAGCCATCTTTCCATCTGTGGCTACTAACCACCACCTGCTCCCGGGAAAGCAAGTGTCTTTACAGTTGGAAGCAGAAATTTTTAGGTTAAAAAACCTTGGCCGAATCCGGATTCTCACTGGCATATGTAACCTTAGATGTGTTTCTTGACCCCTCTGTGACACAATGTGATCTCAAGGATCGGGGGTGGGGGGTATGATCATAAGTGTGTTGTCCTGTAAAAGACCTGGGGCAGACACATGGGTGGGCTCCATTCCCATCCACATGTGTGGCTGAGCTTCCCTTCAGAGTCAGCCATGGTGTATTTCCTGAGTTAGGAAAGAACCGGAAGGGCTAAGATATGGCTAATTTGCACTGTGTTTGCATAGCGTGCAGGGCACTCTGTCTGAGGCCTGGCAACACAGCAGATATGCAATCCTCGTGTTTGAGGGGAGAAGCAAAAATTCAAGGTCATTCTCAGCTACATAGTGAGTTTGAGGTCAGTCTAGGACACACGAGACCCTGCCTCAAGAAAATGAGAATTAAAAATACACTGGCCTAGGAAGATGACTCAGGGATTAAAGTCTTTGCCCCACAGCAAAAAGACTCAAGTTTATTTAGATCTCCAGATCCCATAGAAAAATGCCAGGTGGAAATGGTGGTGGTCTGTGATGCTGACCCTGGAAGATGAAACATGAGAAACTCCAGAACAAAACAATAAGGAAGTAGAACAATTCAGAATAATTCCAGATGTCATCCTTGGACCTCCACAAACACATATACTCGAGTACCCTCTTGTACACATACACACACACACACACACACACATATGCACACACATGAGCAAAATAGATATATGATAGACATATGATAGATATGTAGATAGATAATAGATAGATAGATAGATGATTGATAGATGATAGATAGATAGATAGATAGATAGATAGATAGATAGATAGATAGATAGATAGATAGATAGATAGATGATAGATAGACAGACAGACAGACAAATAGACAAATAGACAGACAGGGTTATGACAAAGCCAAAGTACTTAACACACCTTCCCCTCACAGTACACATTGCATATGTCTATGGAAATTCCCAATAAAGGACAAGGTACAGCCAGCCACTGCTACATGCTGGACCTTAGATCCTCCAACCTATTCAACCTCCTGTAAGGGAGGATCTGTACCTTTGATGGGCATCTCCACATCTTCCATACTCCTGGGTCCCTCCTGACCCCTGTTCTGGTCTCTGATTCACTACAGTTGGCTTGTTCATTCCACCAATGTGAGAACTCAGAGGTCACTCAGCAGGGTGTCCTCCAGGCTCTTCCTGTTTTCCTTCCCTGACTGAGTAATATTCTATTGCAGAGACCCCATGCCTCCTTTATCCTTTCACCCACCAAAGAACATTTAGGTTTTTTTGTCTTGGCTACTGTTGATAATACCATATGAACCTGGGGGTTCAGACAGGCAGTATGACCCTTCCTCAAAACATAAACAGCAATGCTGTTTCAGCTTCAACATCACATTACAAAAATCACAAAACAAGAGTCCTTATTACCGCCCCCAAAGTACCTATCTGCCCCGTAGCTATGCATCAACCCTCACTTACACCCACGCTTGCTTGGTGTCTGCTGTGTGTCAAGGCAGTAGAATGTGACCTTGTTCTGCCTGAGTCTGCCTGGCTCTGCATGGTCCAGACACAGAGCAGCTGAGAAGATGTGAAGACTGAGGACTCAGTTCTCAGCACAGCACACATGTTGCTCTTAAAATCTCAGGGACCTCTACCGAAGAGGGGAAGGAAAGAATGTAAGAACCAGAAGCAAAGAAATGGGCTGTGAATGCTGTGACAAAGCAGGCATAGCAGAGGTGGTTAGTGACACTCAGCCTACAGAGGAACTATGTGGCCAATGGTCAGCTATAAACCAAGGAGAAACCCAGGGGACCCCACCAAGTGCTGTGAACGAGGACTGCCAACAAATTCAAGTGCGAAGGTGACAAAAATATGTATTTTGTATGTCTATGGGGAAGTCTACTAGATGCCAAGACAAGACCCAACCACCAGAATCATGCAGGGAGTCCTAGTAGAAAAAAAATTAAAAGAAAAGGACGTGAGTATGAAAGGAAGACTTGAAGGGATGGGGGAATAGCATGAGAAAGGGAGATGGGGAAGACATAACAAGAGGGAGGGCAAGAGACAGAGGGGAGGGTGAACGGAATGGTTTTACACATGTATGAAATTGTCAAAGACCAAAAATTGATAAAATAGAAAAAAATAAAATACTGACTCATGATATTAAAAAATAAAGGAACAGAGGATCTTGGGTCAGTAAAATGGTCCAGCAGGTAAAGGTTTTTGCTGCATGAGCCTAACATACTGAATTCTAATCCCCCAGAACTCAAAAGGTGAGAGGACTGACTTCAACCCTCCAAATGCCCCCGTGGCCCATGCATGAGCATACACATGCCACGGCACACATGTGGAAGTCAAAGGACAACTTTTGGGAGTCGGTTTTCAACTTCCATCTTGGCAAGGCAGCGTCTCTTACTTCTGCCGCTCTGTGTGCTCCAGCCTCGCTTGCCCTTGAGCTTCCAGCTCTCCTGTCTCTGCTTCCCCTCTCCCAGGAGGAATGCTGGGATTCCAGGCGTGCACTACCACTGAATCGTCTCCTTGGACTTATAATAGTTTATTTTAAAGTTTATCACTTCTCCACACCTGGACTTTGCCCTGAAGAAATGAGATGGTCTGAATGGACCAACATTGGTGGATTCTGTAGCACCTGCTCAGTATAGAGGTGCCCTTGGGATCATGGTGAAGATGTGTCTGTGTCTCCAGACACAGACTCCAGACACAGACTCCAGACAAGCATGGGGTGTCCTTTGAAAGACTCTAAGGTTAGACTTTAATAAGCACTGACAACAGAAGCTACAGGAAGGAACTTGATTCTTGTTCCTTTAACCCTTTTGAAATCAAATGATTGTTCCTTCCAATGCTTACTGTAGACTCACTTGAAAATTACTAGAAATCACACAAATATTCTGAGAAGGCCTGCTAAGGAGGAGTTCACATGTGCAAAAAGGGCAACTTCCTGATCCATTCAGCAGCTAGTCTCTAGCTTGGCATATTCACATTCAAGAGCCCTTACCTAGAACAATATGACTGACCTAATTTAACTTCGCCATGATGTAAATATTTTTAATTTGTAGTCTGGTCACAAGATCTATACCACGGGCTAGCCAGAGCTGAATGACCTTGAGTGAGTCAGAACTTCCCTGAGTCTCCATTTGTCTGGCTGTGAGATCAAGTCTCCACAAGCATTTCATAAAGAAACCACTTTGAGTCGGCTGTAAATCAGGGAAAGCGCCACAGAAACACAAGGTGATAATCAGCTTGATGAAGTCCAAAAGCAGTCCTTCATCTCAGGAGAAATCAACTGACCTAGAATCTCTATTAGCCCCCACCGGAGCTGAGATTTTATTCCCGGTACCATACCTGGCTGAAATAGGCTAGATAGAGAAGTATATGCTGTTATAGAATGTACAATGCTATATCCCATTTTGCAATGTGCAATTATTCATTGAGGTTATTAGCAGACTGTAACTGTGCCATTATGCCTGCATCAGTCATCATACCTGGGCTTGTGCCTTAGACAAAGATGGACAGAGCTGAAATCAAGTCATGAGGCTAGGCTCTGACCCCACTGCTAACAAGAGTATGGTTGACGTTCTTTGAGGACGTTTTCTTTGCATGTGTATGTGTGTGGTGGAGGTGTGCATGCATCTCCATCTTCATTTACATTTGTGTCAGGCACAGGTGTACGCTGGTGCATGTGTATGTGGGGGACGGGGACAGAGGTTGACATCAAGTGCCTTCCGTGATCTCTCGCCACCTTATTTTACTGGGTCAGGGCTTCTACTGAACCCAGAGTTCATCGATTCCGCTACTCTAGCCAGGCTGGCTTGCCCCATACCTCCACCTCTCAAGGATTATAGACAGGCCTCTGTCTGCACTGCTTTGACATGGACTCTGGGATTCTGGCCTGAGGTTGTTGTCTGACAAGCTCTTCATCTACCAAGTTTTCTCCCTGATCCCCAGGGATTTATTTTGAAGGAAGACAAAAGCAATCTGTAAGTGACTGAGAACTTGATCTCTCTCATGACAGCGACCTCCAAGTGTCTATTCTTCACTTACTGCCATGAGTGGGCAGAAGGGGAGCTAATGCAAACAGTACCATTAAGTCACCTCGACCAGCGATGCCAATGTCACCTAGGATGCTGAAGCATCCTGCCTGATGCGATGCCCTGTGCTCATTAATTAGCACACAGTGAAGCCACGAGGGCCGGATCTGTCTCTTAATTAGTGAGCTGGTATATCTATTAACCTTGACCCAGGACACTCTAAACCTACATGCAAAAATTTCCAGCACTCAACTCCCGAGAGAAAGACAGGCCTCAAAACTGCTTCTGCAGAGTCTGTTGAAGACTGTAGACTGACACAGTGCGACTGTTAGGATGAATGGAAAGAATTTCAATTAAGGAGACATGAATAATAAGGGAATCCCTGACTATGTGGTTTCTTCCACAACCTCTTTGTCACCCATTTCATCTCTCCCTACCCTTGACTCACATGAAATTTCATTTAAAAAATTTTTTATGCTGTGTTAACTCTTGAGTCCTAAGCATGCAGAATATGGCTTCATGGAGCAAATATTTGCTAGAAGAATTAAGTTCTAAGTTCTTCGTGCCAGAGACTCAGTTCTGTGTGACAGTCCATAATTATATATATACATTTCCATAGTTACTCAAATGAGATAATTAGGCAAAAAATGAAAAGCCTGCCTCCCCACATCTCCACCATATCAATCTAGGAAGCAGTCGCCCACTCCATACGTTGATGCTGAAAACCTACAGCCATCAGCTTGAGTGCTAAACTCCCAAGATCATCAACTACCAAGAGCAGGAAATGAGATCGGATTTTAATTACCCATTAAGAGCTAACCTCCTTATAGACTTCCTCAAGAAAGATGACCTGGATCATGGTCCTTTGTCAGATATAAAATGTCACAGAAATCAAACAAAATGCTTCCTCAGAAAGATGAGCAAATTAAGAAGCCCATTGTTAAGAGCATATGTGTTGGGTTCATAAAGCAGCACAAATCCTACTAGTGAAGGTAAACATCAAAATCAGAGCCACTGACAGCTCACTTTGTAGCAGAAGTGGAACTGATTTGATGAAATGTTGTCATGGCATATTCAGATGTTGTCATTTCATGGTGACCTCGTCAAGAAAAGTGGAAGAAACACTGTTCGATGCATGATTGATTGGAATCAGGATTCATGGTTCAGAACCAAGATAGAAACAAAAAGTCCATGGCTCTACGTACCTTACAGAGCCAGTAGCAAGATGGAACAATAGGAAATAGCATTGGGCAGCCATGGTGGGCTTTTCCCGACCCTTGCATCCAAGTCCGTGAATATCTGAGTTAGCATCACTTATTGTGAGCAAAGGCTCATGGGAATCTGCAGCACCAAATTTAATCACATGTGTGTCCATTGGGACAGAATAGGCTAGCCCAAAGTGCTAGGCTGACAGACAGAATCAATAATCCCATTGATTAGAGAAGACAAAAATCATCAGCGGAATGGGGACAGAACTGTCTTACGTCAGCACAGCAAAGGCATCCCAGGATGCTTCAGCCAGCGCCACGCAGCCTGCCTGTACTTACATCATTGTGCAGTGGCACCTCTTTCTTTTTTTTTTTTTGCTTTGTTTTGTTCTTATGTTTCAGGGTGCTTTTTATTTTGGGGGGAGTGTATTTTATTTTCTATCCAGTAAGTTTATTAAATTTGCCCACAGGAGCAGGGGGTAAAGGGTTATTAACAATATACACAACTTATCAGTGGTTCACTATAGAAGAAAATGTCCCTCCTTCCCACAGTAGCCATTAAGTGACAGGGATCCCCAGGGAGGGGTGGGGTCTCAGGAGCCCCCCAGGCAGATCTTGAAAGGCATACATTCTAACCAGGACAGAGCTAAACTGCTTGAGGACAGAACGCTCCTCTCTGCCAGACATTGTTCTCAGATGTGTACAGTGGGAACCAGCAATGCCCTTCCAATTTTGCAGATGAGAAAACAGAAGCATAAAAAGGCCAAAGAGTCAGTTCAAGGTTACCCAGTAAGTAAATATCGACACCAAGACAGAACCCAGAATCTTAGGTCTAAAAGGCACACGCTGAACCACTAAGCAGCAGGAGCATGCGTTCCTGATTCTCTGAGAAATAGCACATCAAGTCCAAGGCTTTTTCCCAGGGAGACAATGGATCAGCTTAAACAAAAGAAAAGCAATCTCCAATACTCTCTTCTCTGTCAGGAAACAGGCAACTTCAGTCAAATCACCCGGGAACAGTTTTGTTTTCCCATGACAGGATTCAGTCCTGGATCTACCATAGTACTCGCTACCTGAGCACAGGCACAAACCAAAAGCACCATTTATACAAACAAGTAAAGCACATGCTGTATTCATAGAAGAAATATAATGCTGGAGGAGAAATACTCATGCAGAGATAACCTCGAAGAGTGTAAGATTGACCATCTCTTTTTCTTTTCAACAGCTTCATAAATGAATACAATGAACTTCAGTCGTTCTCGCCCTTTACTCAAATCCCTCACCCCACTTCCTTCTCCCATTGAAAACCTTCTTTCCACCAGTCTCCCTCTGACTTTCATGTCTTTCTGCATGTGTGGTCCCCTGAATTTCTTCAGTTTGCCTCATTGGCATGTGCCTGAGCACGTGCTGAAGTTTGGATGCTGTAACAGTGGATATACCACTGAAGAAAGTAGCTCTCCTTCCCACAGCCAGCACTAACACTCCTCATCCCTCATGGTGCCACATGAGGTCTTCCCATTTCTACGAGGAAGCAAACACCCCTTTCAAAGAGAGAAATTATCAAAAGGACTACCAGTAAGAGGAAATCTTGCTTGGACTGCACATGGCAAAAGTTATGTGTGTTTGCACTGCATATTGCCGTCTTGAATTATACCAATGCATCCAGCAGATTAAGCTGTAGTCAAGAGTCAGAACTTTAGGAGATGAGATCACACTAACATATTTTTTTGTCCTGGGAGGGGGTCACAGCATATAGAAGGAGAGGTGAGCAACACTCAGCAAAACGTGAAGGTCATCTTCCATTCTCTGTCCACCAGACTTCACGTATATTCCTCCTGGGTTCCAAGTATACGATAGGTGTAGAAATTGGGATCAGAAGCCAATCTGAAGCATAACTTCATCTGTGCAGTTATTCCAAAGACCACATTATCACAGGCAAATTCACAAAAGTCCTAAGCTAGCTGAAGATATCTTTTTGATTCTCTATAGTTAAGATGACCGTGGCATTCAGGAAAAGCCCAGAAGTCACCTCACACTGCGCCAGCACAGTAACTACATCATGACCCCACTCACGGTCCTATTCGTGGCTTACCCTGGTTTTCAGGAAACGTAAAAAATCCTATGCATTTGTCTGTTTCCAGCTACCAAATATGGATTTCTCCAAAACAGAATAAGGATTTCCTCCTAGTTTGTAGTTACCATTTTTAGTGATCAGTTGCTCAAATCACTGTGCAGAGTAAAATGATTAAAATAGGCTGTTTTCAGTTAGGGACATTTTGTTTATACCAGCAATAAGACCTTCTGAGGCATCTAGAAAGGTTAAGGTCAAGAACAGAAACCAGGGGACCTGTAGCACCTGCTAGCTACATCATGCCCACTCCTCAGAGGCAAACAAAGCTGCTAAACTAGACCATGTTTTGGTAAGTGGAGGAGCTAAAGTATAATCCCAACGTCTCTGATTTAGTTCATATGGTTTAAGAAAGCAAAACACCCAAAGTCAAAACCAGTCTCTCCAGCGATGATTTTATATCCTTACTTGGGTAGAATTGTCGATTTCAGAGACATAGAACAATACAATGGAAAGATGCCATGCAAAAGATGCCTTTTGGTGGGACGAGACAATAAAATAGCACTGACCTAGGCCAGAGGCCTGCTTTCTGTCTGACTCACCAGATACCTGACATGAATGAAATGACAAATCTTCATGTGACCATGTATTGAATTACTTGACTTTAATTTCTCTTTTATTGCAAAGATTAATAATTCTTTTTTTTCAATGTATGTGCATGGGGGGTGTAAGTATATGTATGTGTTTGTGTGAGTTGTGTGTGAGTACAATTGAGTGTGTAAGTCTTTGGAAGGGTGATACCAGGAATCATCCTTGAGAACTCTTCTACCTCATTTTTGTGAGACTAGGTCTCTAATTGAACCCAGAATATATTAGCTGGGCTAGTCTGGCTAGCCAACTTGCTCTGGGGATTCCAAACTCTGCCTTCTAGACTTACAGGCAAGCGATCACATCCAGCAGATGTTTTTGCGTGGAATCTGGAGGATCCAAGCTCAGATCCTTTTGCTTGCAAGGCAAAGGTTCTAACAACTGAGTCATCTCCCCGGCCCAAACAGGACATGATTCTAAAATTGCAATAAAATAATAAATAATAAAAGGAAAAATTGAGCCCTGTACAAGATAAAATAAAATCTGTGTAAATCTGTCTATCAAAATGATCAAACTTAAAAACTCTTTGCCATAAGAGGCAATAGTACCCTCTGAGAGACATAATATTGTCAACCTGACAAGATCTAGAATCATCTGAGAAACAAGCCTCTGGGTGTATCTGTAAGGAAATTGTAGATTAGGTCTATTAAGGTGGGAATGCCTACCTTTTTTTTAATTATTAATACATTTTTTATTATTATTTCAGCTCATACAAACTTAATAGGTACACCAGTCCTTCCCTCCCTCCTCCTCCCCCCCCGTACCCCCTGCTCCCCCTCCCCACCCCCCTCCGTCCCCATCCCCCAGTGCCTCCCGCCCCAATTCCCAGAGAGTCCTTTCTTGTGCATGCCTGGGAATGCCTACCTTTAAATGTGTGTGGCACCAGCCTATGGTCTAGGGTCCTGAACTGAATAAAAAGGAAACGCAAGCTGAGCACCAGCATTCATCACTCTCGTTCCCAACAATACATGCAATGTGACCAGCTGCCTAACTTCTGCTGCGCTGATTCCCCACAGTGATGGAACCTCAAACTATGAGCCCATATAACTCCGTCCTTACTTAAGCTTTCACCAATATTTAATCACAGCAGCAAGAAGCATACTGAATTCATTCCCCATTAGGTAAATGACTCAAGCAAGTTCATGGCAGGGCCTTTCATTTAAACCAGTTGCTTTCACTTCATTTAAACCATTTGAACAGGCCGCATGTAATTGCCTGGTATGAATCTCAGTAATGTTCATTTCCCCCTAGAAGTATGAATGCCCACTTAGATCTGATTTTGCCTGTGCAAACCTAAGTGGAACCATGCCACATGACAAAGTTCAGATCCAAAGGAAAATCAGCAAGGTTAAAAAAGAGAAGAAGAATTTAAGTTAGCAAGTCTTGCCAGACTCAGCTGATATAGCACAGACCCAACAGAAATAAAAATCACTGTGCAGGGGATTCTGGGAAAGCCAGCCTTTGTTCTAAGGGTCAGCCACCAGCTCCACCAGTGTCTGGGCCAAGTGACAGGATCAGTTGGCCAACTCCAGGATTCCAGAAAGACGTGGAGACACAGGCAAACAGACCAAACAGAAGTCAGGTCAATAATGTTGGTAATTGTTGCCTTTATGTATTTTAAAATATACTATTGGGAAGAAATAGTTAGCAGAGTGATTTTTAAAATATTTCATGACATGAGTAAATGTTGGCTTCACATAGTTAATACTTCAATTTCCAAGCAATGATAGAGACTGACCAAATGTTCATATTTAAGAGTTTAAGCCTACCCACAGTTGGATAAAGTCTATGGAAACAATAGTTAATTGGATTTGAAGTCAAACTAAAATAGGACTTCATAGAAATCTTTGAGTGTTGTTAGAAAGTGGGATCATCTTTGGTGAAAGGCTGAAGGAGAATCAAAAGTATTCTGGTGGGAGAGAGCAGGCTGGCAATGTACTTGCCATTAAGCCTAATGACCTGAGTTAGATCCCCAGAACCATGGTGAAAAGGGTAAGAACCCACTCCAGGAAGTTTTCTTCTGACCTCACAAATACACCACACACACACACACACACACACACATGCAGATGCACAGGCACAAGAAGTAATAAATAATAACAATAAGAATAGGGGCTGGAAAGATGGCTCAAGGGTTAAGCCTCTGCCTCACAGGCAGATGGTCCTGAGTTCAGATCCCAGCTCCCATGTTAAAATGCTGGGTGAAAAGGAGTACATGCAGTCCTGGAAGGCAGAAACTCCTGAGAAACTGCAGAGCAAAGCAAAAAGGAGGGGGTGCAATCCAGAGTGATTCCCGAAGTCACCCCTGGGCCTCCACAGGCACACACAGAGCCCTCCGATACACACACACACACACACACACACATTTTTTTTTTAAAAAATGATGATAGATGAAGCAGTTTTATCTTAAAAACTCACCAGCAGAAGTTCAATTTCCTCAGCTCTGAATTCAAAGGAAATTGCCATGTGTAACATTCTATTAAGGACATTTAGCAACCTGTTAGATCAGATGCCTAATAGCTTGTTTTATAAAAAGAAAAGAAAAGAAACCCATACGGAAATCGTATTTCTTACTGTAATCCTTGGGGAGAAAGAGGGCATAATATTAGCCCTGCTCAATTAATGCAAATCTGTTGAGCTGGGAGGATTCAGGCCAAGTGCACAGCATCTTGGTCCTATGATGCCAGACAGGAATAGCTCATATGACTGTCTATTGTTCTGCTGGGACTTCTGCATGCAGTGATACATCAGAAAATTAAAAGGGGGCTGGGAAGATGGCTCAGTGGTTAAAGTCTCTAGGACCTGAGTTCAGGTCCCCACATAAAAATGCCTGGTGGGTGTGGTGACCTGTCTGTAATTTTAGCCTTGGAAGACAGAGCCTGGGGAGCCCCAGAGCAAACTAGCTAGTCAGAGTAACCCCACTGGCATGCTCTGGGTTGAATTAGAGACCTAGGCTCACAACAGTAAGGCGGAAGAGTACTCAGGGATGATTCCTGATGTTTACCTGGGCCTCCACAGGCACGTGCATGTACACACACACACACACATATACACGCACACTCAAGTGCACATATGTACATACACACAGATACACCCAAACCACATGCAAGCACACACACACACACTCCTTCCACACATACATGAAAGAACAAATGGAGGTCACCAGGATGCTTGAAAGTGACCAAAGGCTATCCCTGAGAGGAGAAGGCTGTCAACGGCAAGGCTTGGGCAGGAACTTTGAGAGTTGTCCTCACAGAGGCCCACCTACACTCTTCGAGAGAAACATCCCATCAAGCCAGAGACCACCTCTGAAATCAGAGGAACGTTCAGTTCTGTATTGTCGCAACATGTCTGCCAGCAGTTGGCGGGGAACTAATGGGTCGATGGTCTGCCCGGTGCTCCCTAGGTGCAGAGAGCTGCCCAAAATAGCCTTCTCATCTGACTGCACTGCAAAGCCACAGGAACAGGAGAAAGCACAGAGGCAGCTGAGAATTTCTGACATACAAATGTGTTGAGAATGCCAAGCCCCACCTTCTGAGCAGAAGTGATTGGGAGCAGACATCTTTATGATGCCACTTCAATTACCTAGCATCACATGGATGGCCCCAGCATATTCTGTATGCTTCCTCATTAATAGACTGTTTCTTTCTTTCTTTCTTTTAGAATTTAGACTAGAGCACATCCTGTAACTTTGCCCCAGCAGATTTCAGCCTTTGAAGAACCATATTTCCAGAGCTGGGGCTGCAGCTATAGTGACCCACTGCCTGCCGGGTACACATTTGATCCTAGGTTGACATCCAGTGCTGCTGGGAAAAGACGTGTTTCCTTCCCCATGCTTGTTACTTCCCCCAACACATTTTCTGGGAAGTGGGAAAGGTGAAAAGAGGAAGAGGGACGAAGGGGACTGAAGGGGAAGGGAAGGAGAAGGAAGGGGGGGAAGGGGAAGAAAGGGAAGGAAGAAGAGAAAAGGAAGGGGAAAGAAGGGAAGAGGAGAAAAGGGAGGAGAGGGAAGGGAAGGGGAGAGAAGTGGAGGGAAGGGGAAAGGAAGGAAAGGAAAGGGATATGACAGGAGGAAAGGGGGAGAGTGAAAAATCACAGTAATTTACAGGCAGAAAGAAAAAGAGAATTCATTCAAACCAACCATACCAGATTCTCGGGCATGACATGCTGCTCAATACTGAAATGACCAGACGTTCAGAGTGAATGTTGACCTGAGTTTGGTCCTATCAGGAAAAAAGACTGCAGTGTGTCTTCTACGTGCCCACGGTTGACGAGGCCCTTGGCCTCCTTTTGACGAACCCTGTGAGCTCACGGTTTGCGCTCCTACAGCCCTGTGAGTCCAATGTCATGACAGCGATGGCCACTGAGCCTATTCCTCATCGCACGGGGTGAGTGTCCAGGAGTCCAGGGAAGGAACCTGGGCCACACCTGGGGGACACGCATGGCTCAGAGCCACCGACCAGCACCACTGCAGGGAGGAACAGAACTTCCGTGAGGCTTTCCCAGAGTCTAGAAACCTAAGGAGGGAAGACGGCCTGGCTGCATTAGCCCCTGCTAGTTAAATAAGCAGCAGTGGCCCAGTGCATGAATGCAGAAAGAGAAAAGCACTTACACAGAAAAAGGGCTGGCGGGGGAGGGGGGGGTTCAACAGTTAAAGCCTTTGCCTCACAAGCAAAAGGACCCGAGTTTGAATCCCCAGATCCCATATAAAAATGTAAGGTATGTGTGGTAGCCCACCTGTAATTCCAGCCCTGGAAGACAGAGCCTGGGAATCCCCAGAGCAAGCTGATTGTCAGACAAGTCATAATAGCTGCTCTGGGTTTAATTAGAGGCCCAGGGTCACGTCGTTAAGGTGGAAGAGCAGTCAAAGATGATTCCTGTTCATTCCACACTTGAGTACACACATGCGCACAGCCCCTGAACGCATAGCATTAAAATGGAATAAGAAATGTCCTGTGATCTCATACAGTACTGTCCCTGTGCCCCACTCTCCCTGGTACCAGCACAAAGATAGCCTTTGAGCTGCAGACGTGGCGCACCCCTGACGTGTACTCAGAAGGGTGGGCCTCAACCTCAAGCTGAAGCCACCCTACGGTGACAGCTCAGGCAAGTCACTCATCGGCAGCTAGACCCTCGCCAGCCTCAAAAGACAGCTGCACCATTAAATGCCTGGAAAATGCATCTGACATTCACGGAATGTGACTTTATAAGGTTAAAAGTATGTAAAGACTCACACATTTCTACATGCCAAATGCGGAGGAAGCGCTTACACACAGGGACGGTGGGTTTTGTTTCTCCAATAAAAGAATGCTCTTCAGGTCTCTACCCCCCACTCCTGTTTATAGCTACTTTGACAAACTGCTTGTTTCCAAGGAACACAACTGGACAGACGTTCAGCTCTCCAAGTCACTTGCACGTGTCATTAATGAGGAACACCAGGAAATCTGCACATAAGGATGCCGGGAGCTGGCTTGGAGAAAGAGATGGGATTGGGTATCTCCCTCCTTTCCTCCCTCCATCCACTCCTCCTCCCCTCTCCAAAAGTCACTGCAAAGATGGACTTGAAATTCCGTAGGGAAAACTCACCCCCCAGTCCCATTTCATGAGAAGTCGTGTAGCGGTGTAAAATGGAGACAAGCTTTACCTATTCCCTTCATCCTGGAGTCATGCTTGGGTGCCTGCTCTGGAGAGTCTATAGCAGAAGTGTATGCCTGATCTATCCCCACCATCTGTCCATAAAAGTGAAGAGGGATGATACTTATTTCCTTCTCAAATCTGACTTCCCATGAAACTTTGACACCAGTCCACTCAGTCAAGTAGTGAATTCCCGTTCTCCCCACTCCACTTTCTCCATGCATCATGGTGACATGTCCTCCCACCTTGGCTATCTCTTGAAGGAAGATGCTGCCCCTCATCTCCTCCTCCTCCTATTTATCATGTAGTCTATCTTCTCTTCAAACTTTCAGACTCCATTTCGATCCATCTTCTGTCCCATGGGGTGAGGTCTTCACAATATACAGCTTTCAGTCCTGCATCTCTTTCTTGTTTGATGTTGTTCCATGATTGATCAGGGTGCACTTCCACCACTGGCAGACATTATAGTGTTTGTCTGTTTACTTGGACACTGGATGCAGGGTCTTAACAGGGAGCCTAGGCGGGCCTTGCGCTTGCTCAGCCTCGCCAGGTCTTGGGGGTCACAGGCTCAATGCCTGGCATCTTCAGTCGACAGCTCCCTGTGTCCTCCCACATCACGGGTTAGATCAGTGTGGTACAGTCAGAGATGAGGTGCCAATTCAAGTTCTCCCATTGCCATAGATTTCTGAGGTTTTTAAGTTCTTCTTCCTCTCGTGACTCATTTTTATATGCAACACCAAAAAACGCAGAACCGAAAGAGAGAGAGTCTCTCCAATACACAAGTGAAAGGCCATTTACTTCTCAAGATGTGGAAGCAACACAGCCATCGCAATTATACTGTGAAGTTTGGAATTTTCCAGAAGGATTAAAGTGATAAGTAGGTGCCCCTGGTCTCACCTTGGTTTTTCCCTGCGTGATGGAAAGAAATGTAACAATGACTTTTTACATTATGTGGACTGGAGAACTTGACCTAGTTTCCTCCTTGTGGCTCACGTGTCCGGTAATCACTGTCCTCATTCACAGCTCCTGGGGGCTGAGGAGGACTCTGTCGATCCTACCACAGGGATGACTGTTTTCTCCTGTGCTGGGGCTGGTCAAGGCATCTAGAAGTCCTTCAAGCAAGTCATACACAAAGCAGCCAAAGGCAAAACTCACGCTTTCCAGAATCCCTCATTCAAAACCATAAAGACAATGGCCAAGCTTGAAGCGGATCGACCAGGTTTATGCAAGTGACAGCCATTTGCTCCTTAGCTCCTGTGACAGAGGCTGCGATCTCCACCCAGAAGACACTCCAATGACTCCTCAATTCCTTTTCTCATATGGTGAAAAATACTACAAGTATCTTCTTTAGCTTTCATCCACAATTGGGAAGGTGTTACAGACTAAACAAAATCCCTCAAAAATAAAATAATATGCTGATGTCCTAACACCATTGAATATCACAATATGACCTTACTTGGAAGCAGTCTTTATAGAGGTAATCAAGGTAAAATAGGTCACTAAGGTGGACATTAAGGCAGTATGACTGGCTTCATTATAAAAAGAGGACAACTGAAATTGGAGAGGTGGCTCAGGGGTTAATCCTCTGCCTTTCAAGCAAAAGGACATGAGTTCAGATCCCAGATCCCATGTAAAAAACACAGATGAAAATTACAACAGCCTATACTTCTATCCCTGGAAGGCAGAGTCTGGGTAACCCCAGAACAGAGCAGAAAGAAGGTAGAGCAATCCAGGATGATTCCTGATGTCACCCTTAGGCCTCCACAGGCACAAGTAATCAAGTGCCTTTTAGTACACACACACAGACAGACAGACAGACAGACAGACAGACAGACACACACACACACACACACACACACACACACACACAAAATCTTTTAAAAAGAAGAAGACACCTAGACATAGGACAGACATACATGGAGGAAAAAGAATGGAGAGACACACAGAGAGACTGTGAAGGCACAAGGTTGGAGCATTGCATCTAAGGTGACCAGCATCCACTGAAGCCAGCAGACAGACATGTCCCCCACTCGCTGCAACTGTCAGAATGAAGCAACCCTCTTCTGACTTCCAGAACCACAAGCCAATGCATTTCTGTAATTTCCAGTTGCCTGGTCAGTGAGCTTTGTGACAGCAGGTCTAGGAAACCAACGTAGAATATTCCTGTTTTGATTCTGATCTTGTTTCCGAGCATCAGATCACATTTCGCAGCCTTGTGACTGCTCCTAGAGCATTGTGTCGGAGTCCTACTCATGCCCAGTGACTCCAGGTAAATTGATCTGAGATATCAGAGGCTCCTTGGGATTTAATGTGATTCCAAAGAGCCTGAGCTGTCGGAGGGACACCCCTGCCCATAGTGCATTCTTTAGGAAGATAATTGTAGCAGTTTGCCTGCATGGTTGCTGATAAATCACCATCAAACAGCTTAAGGAAACAAGGGGTTTATTTTCTTACTGATAGTCTGGTTATAGTCTATTCAGCTTGATGGGAGGCATGCACCAACACCAGGGACCAAGGGAATTGGCCACACCATCTCTCCATAATGGCTGAGAAAGGGACAATTCTTACTTGCCAGATCAGCATGTCTGGCCAAGTGTACACAAAGATGCCAACTTTCTCAACCAGCTCTCTGTATTTTATTCTAGGGCCTAGTCCCACCCACCATGGGCTGGGCCTTCCTCATCAGCTACACAATCTCCTGCAGGTTCACTCTGGGCTTAACTCAACCACTAGTTCTCTACAAATGTACTCAGAGCTCAAACCCTCAACTGTCAACGTGACACCTGTGCCTAACTGGGATAGTAATAATGCATTTGTATACCCCTAAGTTGTTGCATCTTCAAATTCTTCCATATAAGGAAATATTTCAATGAAGAATCAACCTTTTATAGTGTGGGTAAATAAAAAGATATTCTGTGATTGAAGGAACCTTAGAGAACTCCAGAAGGTATAGTCTAAGAGCTTTGGAAGATGTGAATAAGAAAATCAGGTTGCTACAATGCACTAATGTATTGTGACCGTGAGACCAGGCCTGGGGAGATGGCTCAGTCGGTACAGTGTTTGTCTTGCAAGCACGAGGACCTGAGTCCAGTCCCAAGAACTCACATTAACAAAACAAAAACAGGTAGAGTGGTACATACTTTTAATCCCAGAGCTGGGGAGAAGAAAAGCAGGAAAAGACAGGCAGATCCCCGGAGCTCACTGGTTGGCCAGCCTAACCTAATCAACAACTTGCACATCAATGAGCGCACACACACACACACACACACACACACACACACACACACACACACACAGTGGAACCAGTGTCTTTTAATTGTGGGGTATCAAATCTTTTCAACCCACTCTACAGGATGTCAGACATATAGGACCTAGCTATTTCTGGATTTTAGAGTCTCTGAAGTACATCCACATATTCTAGTATCTATAAGGAGTAAAGCATCATACAAGCTCCCTGTAGTACAAGAAATCACAACACAAGGAGAGGTGACTGAGAAAGATGCCAACAGAGAGGGCAAGAAGGACGCAAGACATGAAAGTGAAATGCCCTTCATCAGCTGCTGGATTTGAACACTTGATCCCCAGCTCGTGGTGCAGTTCTGGAAGGTGGCAGAACTCTCATGGAGTCTCATTGGGAGGTGAAGGAAGCTCAACAGGACAGGGATGACGGGTCTCCGCCTGAGTTGCTTCCTATCTGCCAATGAGACGCAACCAGCTGCCTCCTGCTCCTACAGCCCTCCTCCCTCTCATGTCTACGACCTCTGTGTCATGTCTTCCCCCATGATACTGTACCCTCTCGAACCATGAGCCAGAAAAAAAATCCTTCCTCCCTTACATTGCTGCTTCCATTTAATGTATCATGGCGGGAAAAGTAATGAATACAGACATGCTTCACAGTAAGCATACGGAAATGTGCCTACACGTCCTTCTGGATGGATCCATGCAGCAAGAAGCCATGCCATGCGCTCACAAGTAGAAAAGAAGCTTCTCTCGATGCCCCGCGGGGCTCCCAACAGAGTCTCTGAGAGTCCTGACCTGGCACATGCATAGCAGAAGGAAGATCAGGCCTTGGGTAAGAATCATCTCCCTCTTTCTGTACTCGTGCACTAGCACGCCCCTTGAGGCTAGAGACAGTATTGCAGCCTTATACCAGGTGCCATCAGTAAGAACCCCAGTAATTCTGAAGATTTGTTCCTGAACAAGATTGGGAAGGGAAGGGGGCTGGAGAGGTGGCTCAGGGGTTAAGCCTCTGCCTTGCAGGTGGAAGGTCCTAAGTTCGGATCCTAGACCCCACTTATAGACGCTGGGCAGAAGCGGGGGCGGCCTGCGTTTCTGGCCCTGGTAGGGCGGAGCCTGTGAATCCCGGGGCAGAGTAAAAAAGGAGGAGGTGGAGGCGTCCATGGTGGTTCCTGAATTCGCTCATGGTTCTACGCACACACACACAATTAAATAATAAATAATAAAAAAAATTTTAAAAAGATTGGGAAGGAAAGAAGAGAAAAAGAATTACTATGATATCTAAGGCTCCAACTCACCTTTAACTGTAATTTCTCACTAATGCAGTCCAAGAATTAATCGCCTTTCTGTATACGGAGAGGAGGAGGAGGACAGTGGAGCCATATAATATATTGAAATACATCCCGAAATCTGTACTTGGTGTGGGCTGAATAACATTCCACATAAGTTAGTGTGCCTGAGCACTTGTTTCTCTGTTGACAGCACAGTTTGGAAAGGTTGTGGAATATTTCAGAATTGGAGCCTTGATAGATAATTATGTCACTGTTGGGGTCAGCCTTGGGGTTGGAAAGCCCAGGACCATCTTCTGTTCTCTCTCTCTCTCTCTCTCTCTCTCTCTCTCTCTCTCTCTCTCTCTCTCTCTCCTTCCTGAGTGTGAATTTAATGAGAGCCTGAAGCTATGTCTTCCCTGCCAGAATGGACTGTACTCCATCTGGAACAGTAAGCCAAAATAATCAACTTTTTCTCCCTTAAATTGCTTATGTCACCATAATTTATCACAGAAACCAAAGAGTAACTGCAATTTAATAGGAAATCCTATCATGTGCATACACACATGCATACTGCTTTAAGTTTCAACTTCACATATGTAAGCTCTGTCTTTGGAACACATCTCCCTTCTACCCATTCATACTCTATTTTGTTTTAGACTGAAAGCAGAATTACAATTATTTGTCATAATGATCTGTACAGTCTGGCAGTTAGAAATGTTCATCTTTTAAAAAAAAAAAAAAAAGCTCTAGCATGTGTGTGTGTGTGTGTGTCTTTGGGAATCATCCCGGATTGATTTTACTTCCTTTTTCGCTTCTCTCTGGGATTCCCTTGGCTCCACCCACCAGGAGCAGAAATGCAAGCAACTACCATTTCTGCCATATGGGATCTGGAATCTAAACTGGGGACCCTCTGCATGCAAGGCAGAGTCTTAACCCCTATGTCATCTCTCCAGGCCCAGAAATGTTTATCTTAAAGACACATTACAAAGGGCTCCTTACTAACATCCCTTGATCATCTGGTCAGAAATGTCAAAGTCCACAAAAACCTCCCTTGCCTGCACTGTGTGTGTGGAGCCTCATCTGGTATTTGGTTGCATTTGGCGATGCCTCTATCCTCACCTTGACTTTTGGCTTTTCCCCATCTGCTGGCCTGCCGGTTCTCCCTACAGAATCACGCAGCAGACACCATGTTAGTCGTACCTCCCGCCATCGCTGGCATGATCGCCCAATGACTACATGACTCGCTCCTGCTCCAGAGGATGTGGCGAGCGGTCGCATAGTTATTGTGTGCAACTCGACTCATCTGAAAGGGAGCCTCAAGAGTGAGGTCCCCGCTTGCCGCAAAGTCAGAAAACTTCTGGCTCCAACCTGCATGATTATGAACTAGGGATCTTGGATCACACCCACATCCTGAGACACTGAGATAAAGGAGTGTCCTTTACCACTAACGGCAAAATGAAAGCCCATAGGGAGGAATGGTATATGAGTGTCATTAGTCTCAAGATGAGGTCCCAGGCATGGGATAAAAGAGGCAGTGGCATGACTCATATGTTACTATGCCACAGAATCATAAGAACATCTTAGAAAGACACAAACTGTAAAGTCTTACAGGGCATCATCATTGATACAGGCATCAACTTGGTGGTTGAGGGTTTGAGCTCTGGGCACATGAGTGCCCAGAATCGGTGGTCAAGTAAGCCCTGAGCAGACCTGCTGGAGATTGTCTAATTGATGGGGAGGCCCCGCCCATGGTGGGTGTAGCTAGTACTTGGGTAGGTGGATGAGATGGAGGGAGCTGGTTAAGGAAGTCGGCATCCTTTTGTATACTTGGCCAGACATGCTGATCTGGCGAGGGGGTTTATCCCTCTCTCAACAGTCCTGTGGATATAATGTAGCCAGTTCTCAAGGTTCCTGATGTCAGTGTGAGCTCTCCTGCTAAGCTGGTCAAGGTAACTATGGTAAACCAGAATAAAGCCTCCTTCTTCCTTTTGGTCGTGGATTCCCTGGCAGCAATACAGGATAACTGTGACATGGGGGACGGAGACTTGGGGCAACCTTTGCAATTACAGTCAGTCAACTCTTGTGCTAAACAGACCGTGGTCTATTCCTGTTAGTGATTCCTGATCATTGAAGGCAGAGTGGACAGGGTATCCAGAAGAGAAGTATGGCGGCTGATAAAAGCTTAACAGTCAGGACTGGAGACATGGCTCAAGGAATAGGCCTCTGTCCTGCAAGCAGAAAGCCTGAGTTCCTGGACAGTAGACTCATACACCTGATCATTAGCAACTGATCATTAGCAACAAGCAGAGGAGACTCGTGGGCCCCAGGTACCCATGAGCTGGTGACACCTGCAATCCAGAAACTCATCAGCTAGTGTCATGGTCTGAATGTGAATTGTTCCCCCACAGATTCCTGTGCTTAAATGTCCCCAGCTCCTGGCACTGTTGGAGAAGGTGATGGAACCTTTAGGAGGCAGAGCCTTCACTGAGAGGCAGGTCTAACAACCAAGTCCCACTTCCTGTCTCTCCTGAATGTGGCTGTAAGGTCACAGCTGGCCTCCTGTTCCCATTATTGTGCCTGTTTCTGCCACCAAGCATTGGCTGCCATGCTGGACTTTGATCCTCTCTGGAATATTCAGCCAAAATAATAAATTTTTAATAATTTTTAATATAATAATTTCAATTTAAATTAAAAATTTTAGGGCTGGAGAGGTGGCTCAGGGGTTAAGCCTCTGCCTTGCAGCTGGAAGGTCCTGAGTTCGGATCCTAGACCCCACTATGGACGCCTGGTGGACGGACGCCGGGTGGACGCCGGAAGCGGGGGCAGCCTGCGCTTCTGGTCCTGGTAGGGCGGAGCCTGTGAATCCCCGGACAGAGTAAACAAGGAGGTGGAGGCGTCCATGATGGTTCCCGAATTCGTCCATGGTTCTACACACACACACATACATACACACACATACATGCACACGTGCACACACGCATACACACACAATTGAATAAATAATAAATAATAAAAAATTAAATTAAATTAAAAATTTTAATTTAATAATCAATTACTCCCCAAGTCTGAGTATTTTATCACAGCATGTTGTAACACAGGATGTGACTATTAGCAACATGGCTTTAAAACTGATCTGAATAAAAGGAGAATCCAGCCTGGAACCTCACCAAAAACAAGCAAGCATCTCTACATGTAAGTAATAGTATGTATCCTTGATACCAAATTAAAGGATCACATAAGGACACACAGTGAAAACCCTGGGGACTGAAGCTGGATGAGTGAAGGGAAACACCACTATCAGGCGTGGCCCAGAGGGGCAACTTGATATGCCACAAGGGGCCTGAACCCCCACAAGAGTAGATAAGACAAAGGGAACCTTGGGGTCCATAGAAGCAGCCAGGCAGGAGAGTGGGAAGGAGTGGGATGGATTGATGAAGGGAAGGGAGGGAAATAAGGAGGGAAGGAGGATGGAGGGAAACAGGGATTAGTACTCAATATGCTTCTAAAACTAAAAAAAATAATAAATTAACAATTCTTTTAAATTTAAAGGATCACAGAACATGATTACATTATAAGACTATTTCCTGCTTCTATACCTGCGAAATGACGAGTGACTCATGAAAATAATGATTTGTGAAGCTCACAGTTCTGATATCTGGCAAGGTCAAAAATCAAGAGGCCACCACACCAGAAAGAAGGAGAGAAGGGACCATGTTACAGCAGGGAAAATAGGCCTCCACCAAGGACCCAAATAAGTAATGAGACATCTGATTAAGTTCACAGACTCTTGTTCCTGATCATTTACTACTGAGGGGGAGTGATCTCACCAGAAGAGGAGGGCATATAGTCTGGCAGATAAAAAGTAACAATTTTGGGGCTGGAGAGGTGGCTCAGGGGTTAAGCCTCCGCCTTGCAGGCGGAAGGTCCCGAGTTCGGATCCCAGATCCCACGTATAGACGCCAGACGGAAGCGGGGGCGGCCTGCGCTTCTGGTCCTGGTAGGGCGGAGCCTGTGAATCCCTGGGCAGAAGGAGGTGGAGGCGTCCAGGTGGTTCGCGAATTCGTCCGTGGTTCTACACACACACATACACAGACACACACACACAGACGCGCGCGTGCACATACGCACAGTTGAATAAATAATAATAATAATAAAAAAAAAAAAAAATTTTAAAAAAAAAAAAAACAAAAAAAAAAAAAAAAAAAAAAAAAAAGTAACAATTTTGCAAATGGGTGATAGACCCCTCCCTCACTGTGGTTTCCCACTTTTATTACATCTACCTTGAATGTGCTTTATCACAAGACTCTAACAGCTTTTTGTCTCTGGCCAGGGGGTAACATACAATGCCCACCAGGATGGAGTGAAGGGCATTGCAGGAGCAGCAAAACTGCAAAAGAAAATCAACAAACCACAATCCAGAACTTCAGAGACTCTATATCAACCACCTAGAACTAGGCCAGCTTAGTCTCTCCCCATCTTGAAGCTCAGGGAAATTTGCGGAAGAGGGGGCGGTAAGAGTGTAAGAGCATAAGGATGGGAGGAGCAATGATATGTAAGATACTCTATACTAGTTAGGGCTGAAGCAATCATAATTGGACTTGCATGCCCTGCGCATTGTCCAACACACTGTTGACCTCACAAAGTCTAGCACCTGCTAAAGGCACCAAGATCCTTGGAGGCAAAGAATTGGCAGCCACAGCAGTGTTCCTATACCTAAGGGGAATATGGGAAAGGGTTCGGCAAAGGCCACTGGGTCCTTGTACGTCATCGGAGAGGAGGGCCCAGAGGAAAATCAGTCATGCACAAGAAAGGACTCTCTGGGAATTGGGGTGGGAGGCACTGGGGGATGGGAAGGGAGAGGGGTGGGGAGGGGGAGCAGGGGGTACGGGGGGAGGAGGAGGGAGGGAGGGAACTGGTGTACCTAATAAGTTTGTATGAGCTGAAATAAAAAAAAAAAAAATCAAGAGGCCACATCTGAGGAAATCCTCTCAGCTGGTGGAATGCTACGGTGCCCTCAGATGGGGAAGGAAAGGACAGCCAATATGGATTCTTCCCTCTGGGTAAGCCATAGCCCCAAGAGATTAGGGCTCTTACCTTTAGAGTCGCATTTCCCCTTAATTACCTCCCAAAGGACCCACCTCTGAATAACACAGTGAAATAAAGCTCCTGCCGTCTTAATAGTTTCCAACAGGGATTAAAACTCCCATTTTAGGAGGAGACATTCAACCACAGCACTTACCTTCTATCAGCAGCATTGTCAAATGATCAGTCGTTATCACATCAATGCCACGAAAATTCTCTTGGCAGCAAGACCTCTGTTTGTAGCACTAGAGAAGAGTTCTAAAAGACATGTACAGGTTCGGTCGATGGATACCCATTAAACCCTTACCGGGTGCTAGGCACTGGGTTCACAGGTAAGGATACACTGGCGAAGGCTGCCCTCATGAACAGCCTAGCTTTGGCAGGGTATGGGAGAAAGTAAGGCATCGCAAACAGCTGAAGACACAGTAGACAGGGTCCCCAGAAGAGAAGCTTATTGGTGTGCTAAATATGCAGATACCAAGTTGACAATTGAAGACTGAGCTCTGGGCACACTTGTGAAGAATTAGTAGTTCGAGCAAGCCCTGAGCAAGCCTGCAGGAGACTGATGGATCCGGGGAGACCCAGCCCACAGCTAGGTGGGTAAGGTGGGGGAGTGGTTCAGCCAGCTGGCATCCTTCAACACACTTTGGCAGTCTTGCTGTCTGGTGGATGAGGCTTGCCCCTTTCTCAGCAATCCTGCGGCTATGGCGTGGAGGGTTTTCTCAGCTCCTGCTGTTGGTATGAGCTCTCCTACCAAGCTGGACTAGGAATTGTAACCAGATAATCAGAAATCAGAACAAAATCCCTTGTTCCCTAAGCTGTCTGTTTGAGTTTATGGTAACATGCTGTCAAACTGCAGCACCTAATGCACTGCACGTGCAGTCGATCCTCAGTCGTTCCTATACATCCATGACTAGCAGCTCTAGATCACAAAGCAATTTCAAATGTGTAGACAGGATTTTGAATTGTCACAATGTGTATGTGTTGACACAAGGGGTGAGTCATGTGACTCCCCAGGGAATAGGGAATTGAATCCTGATAATGCACAGGACCATTGGGGTGGACTTCCACTCTGTGTGAGCCAGTGAGCCACACCCGAGTGCTCAGGCCTTTGTGGGGGACCACTTCCCTTAAGCATAGGCTGGCGCTCTGGCCCACCTTGATCTACGAGCTCAGAGTAAGTAACATTGAATCAATTCTGGCCTTAGAGGCTGCAAATGAGCTTTGTTACTCCGCTGAAAGCCAACTGTCCTGTGGAAAAGTCCACCTACCCCGAGTCTGCCCTGCCATGAGAAGCCCCCTCTGGCCACAGGAGAAAAGTCACATGTAAGGAGGCAGCTGTCCTGGCCCACAGCCTGGCTGAGCTTCTAGCCAAAAGCCAGCTCCAGCCCACTTTCCTGCCAATCAATCACACCAGCCTGGAAGCCAGGCCGTCATGTGCCTTCCTACCCAACACCAGCAGGTGCCCTCGGCAGCCCTGCCAACGACATGGCCAACAAGCAAACAAACAAAACGACTGTTGGTTTAAGCTACTGTATGTCAAAGCGGCCTTTTCTCAACAATAGACAATGGCTGAGGAGCTCAGAACTGAAAGAAGGCCTCCACGCTTCAGGGGCAGTAGGAGAGCGTTGTCTCTGGAATGTTCCAGAAGTGCCCCAATGTCCTTAAGATGAAATATGTGACCCAGTAGACATCACCTGGGCATGACCAGCTTCCTGATCACACCTGTCCCACCAGAGAGAGATGCTACCACAGCTCATCACATAGATGCACAAAACAAGGCCGTGTAAGGGTTAAAGAGCCTGTCTGCGACTCCCAGTGTGGCAAGGCCCACCCAGGTCTGTCTTCCAGCAGTACTGACCTCTGGCCCATGTTCCCTGGATCATACTCTTCAGTAAAGCATTTCCAACAAATTCAATCTTTATGACCGTGACCTAGTTACAGGCCACCATTCACCACACATCACAGAGCCCCATGGAACATTTTTCTAGCTGAAACAAATTTAAAGCTATTCACTTTCATGAAGAAGTATGAAAATCCATAGATACAGATAATTTAAATGAGAGCAGTTCTTGTGACCTAGTAAACATAAAGCCGCATCTCATGATAAATGCAATTCTTGAGAATCACTGAATTATTACAGTCACTCTGAGGCCCACTTTTATCTTTGTTGATTTCTCCCCCCTCTCCCCTCGCTATCCACCTGGACTGGGGGCTGTATAACAGTAGCTCTAGTTTGGCAGCATCTGATCTTGAGTTGCCTAGCAACCCTCAGCTTCCAGAGAATAAGGGATGAAGGGTCGACCACACAATGATGTCGTTTGTGAGTCAATGGTTACTTGAAAGTTTTTGAGCTATCAGAACTCTTAAGTGCAAGTATGCAAATGAATAGCCCGCTGGATCAGCCACCATTTTGATGTTTATCATACCCTGAATTCCAAGTTAGAGCCAATGACAGCGTCGACGGCATGTCCTTACTAAACTGAGGAAAGAGCTGACAGGATGGTGTTTAACAAGCTGCTTCAAAGGCAGACTGTCATGCATAGCATTGCTCACAATCTCCATGGGGAAACTAAATGGAAATCCACATGTAAACTACAAAGGATGGAGCCTAGTTCCTAATGTCTGCCTAATAAACATAAGCTGTCGAAGTCACTAGCAGCTTTACTGTCTCTGAGGAGGAATGGATAGATGGGCTTGTGTGAAGAATTGTCAAAACACCATCCACTTGGGTGACTGTAAGTGCAAGAGTCAGTTTACAGCCCCTTGGTGACCATTCACTTACTCACTCACCATTCACTGGCTCAGCCAATGGCCTCAGAGCATCTGCAGGCATACGGAAAACATTTGGAAATCTAGGAGACCTGGAGGCCGGTCCTCATGGACTCTCAGGGAAGGAGAGAAGGTAAAAAAAAGTACCACATACAACAGTCTAAGTCATGGCAAAAGCCAAGAAAGAGGCCAGCAGGAGATAAAATCAGTCTATGGTAGTCAGAGGAGACACTTGGAGGGTGGGGGCGGCAGCCAGTCAGGCTGTGGCCAAGGAAAGGGGAGGCTTTCTGATGGAACTTCACATATAAAGGGCCCGAGGAACAAAAGAGCCCATGTGTTTGTGTTGTGTGTCTGTCCAAGAGTGTGACAGACACACTGAGGGGAAGGAAGACGGGAAGAAGGAGATGGGGCTGTACCCTCATGAAATAACAAGCCAGTCCAGAAGCACGGACCTCAGAGTCACTCTGTGCTTGCCTGCCTTGCCTGCCTTGCCTGCCTTGCCTGCCTTGCCTGCCCGCCTTGCCCGCCTTGCCCGCCTTGCCTGCCCGCCTTGCCTGCCCGCCTTGCCTGCCCGCCTTGCTTGCCTTGCTTGCCTTGCTTGCTTTGCTCGGTTACTTACTTGTCTGTTTGCTTGTTTGTCTGTTTGCTTGTTTGTTTGCTTGCTTGCTCACTTGTCTGTTTGTTTGTTTGCTTGCTTGCTTGCTCACTTGTTTGTTTGTTTGTTCTGCAGTGCTGGGCAAGTGATCTACCATTGCTCTCCACTCTCTGCTTCTCAAAGCGCTGTTTCGTGAGAACAATAGCCCCATATTTTCACTCCACACAGAATGGAAGCCTATCAGTGAAATGCTGCAGTGGGTCGTTCATCTGTCAAAGTTACAGTCTTGCCAACCATTCCCACGCTGCCCTACCTAGTCCACCCAGGGGACCCTCCCCCAACCCCATTCTGGGCCAGGCTTCCCCATGTTACCATGAAGCATGTCGTTTCATGGAGTACCCCAGGAAATGCAGTGCCCTCCAGAAAAGGTAGCCTGGGGATCAGAACAGAAATGCCAGACATTGATTTTGGGACTCATCCTCACATATCCTGACCCTCAGCACTAACACACCCTTAGCCCCACCTTTAGCTCAACCAGCTACTTCTTGAAGAACTGTCTGTGATCCCCCTCAGCCTGCCTCATTTAGCAAGAAACAAACCCTTTGTCAGCAGGGTAGTGATTGGTACAGACCAAATCTACACCCTTAGATAGAGACTTCCTAGGTATCCTCAGACCCTAAACATATTGTGGACTTGTCAGTCATACCAACATGTGCAGAAAGAAGAGTTCTAGAGACTTTGCCATAAACTTTCTCTGAATCCAAAGCAATAAGGATTCAGCAAATAAAGTCAGATCCATGCAAGAACTTCAAGGCACAGTTCTGTTTTGTTTTTGTTTTTGTTTTTGTTTTTTAAATACTACTTGGCCAAGAAATAAAGTATAGAAATGGCTCAGAGTTGAAAGCCTTTGCCTCACAAGGTCTGTGATTCCAGCCCTGTAAGGCAGAGCCTGGGAAACCCCAGAGCAAAGCGAAAAGGAGATAGAGCAATCCAGAGTGATTCCCAATTGTACCCTTGGGTGTCCACAGGCGCACACATTCAAGTGCCCTCTTCTACAAACAGCCATGCACACAGGCACCTGCACACATACGCATGCAAAAAAAAAAAAAAAAAAAAAGGAAAAAGAAATAAAGTGTATTTCCATCCAACGTGTGTGTGTGTGTGTGTGTGTGTGTGTGTGTGTGTGTGTGTGTGTGTGTGTGTAAGAGGAAAGAGAGAGAGCATGTTCATACCAAACACATGTGTGGAGGTCACTGGACTTTGGGGAGTCAGTTCTCTCCTTCCATCTTAAGGGAACTGGGACCTAACTCAGATCATAATTAGGCAGGTTTAGAGCAGCCATGCTGGGACAGTCTCTGAAGGTCTTGGAAGGTCACCCCCCACTTGCTGGGATTACTCTAAAGGAACATACTCTAAAGGAACTTGCTAATCCTTTTCAGAGATAAAGTCGCCAACTTCCCCAATGAAAGGATATGGAGATTAAGTCTCCATTACATCCATTGTGAATAAACCCTATCATGAGGTGTGCACAAGATCAACTGAATAGACCAATGAGATGTGGAGGAGCTAACCAATGGGGAAAAGCCACTTTTCCAGGGGCCTTATGGTATAAATATTCCAGACTCTGGCAGCCATCTTTGGCACCTGCCCTTCATAGCATTCCACATGTGGAGCCCATGAGTTCTTTTGCAGCTCCTTGCCCTTCATGGATTCTATGTATGGAGTCCATAAGTTCCGTTCCTTCTTTCCTTTAATAAACTCTACCTTAATCTTCTACACGTGTTCTGGTTTCAATCTTCAAGCTCACTCATGAACACAAGAACCTGGATACACAAAGACCCCAGGAAAGCAATCGTGCAACAATCACACTGGTGAACACATGCTTCTACCAACTGAACTCTCTTGCCCCTCACATCCAATTTATTTTGTGCCCTTAACATAATTGGAACTATAGCAGTTAAGTTCAATTGCATTTTTTCATTTAATCTTGTGAGAACAAAATTGTCTTGAAAAATCTCTTCCTCAAAGGCTATTTAATTTTCTATCATAGTGCTATGCTATCATTTAAACCTATTGCCTATGCTAGAGAGGTGACTCAGGAGTTAAACCTCTGCCTTGCAATCAGAAGGTCCTGAGTTCTGATCCCAGATCCCCCACAAAATACCAGGTAGAACTGGTGATGATCTACACTTCCGGCCCTGGAAGGTGGAGCCTTGAGTGTCACAGCTTGCATAGTTGCTGATAGAATCACCACAAAACAAGGCCAACTATGCAGAAGGATGCCCCTTTCTCAAACAGTTCCCTCTGTTTTATTCACCTGCCCAGAGACTAGGCCCACCACGATGGGCTGGGCCTTCCAACTAGACAATCTCCTGCAGGTTCGCTCTGGGCTTAACTTACTACTCATTCTCTACAAATGTGCCCAGAGCTCAAACCCTCAACTGTCAAGTTGACACCTATATCCAACTATGACATTGAAAAACTCCAGAGCAAAGCAAAGAAGAGGTAGCACAATTCAAGGTGATGCCTTAAGTCATCCTTGGGCCTCCACAGGTACACTCACTACTCTCTGATACAGAGAGGGAGAGAGAGACAGAGAGAGAGAGAGAGAGAGAGAGAGAGAGAAAGAGAGAGAGAGAAAGAGAGAGAATCACATATAAAATATATTTTAAATTAAACATATCTCTTATTATGTTGACATTTTAGAGTTGTTCTATTTGGGAACTATTATAAATAATGTTCTCATATATTTGCTTAAAAAACTTTGTTTGACTTTCATAGAGCAAGCTCTTAAAAGGGGTATTGTGAAGTCAAAAGATTTGAAGTATCTTGGTTTGTACTGTCTAACTGTTTTCCAGAAAAATGAGCCAATTTCCACATCAATGTTGATCTAAGTGCCCATTCTGCTTCAAGAGGTATATTTTTAATGCAATTTGAAATTGCTTTAATCTGTCATACTATTTTAATACCAGTAGCTGCTAAATGCAGACATGAAGCTAATAGAGTAATTTTGTTCAATATTTATATCTCTGGCAGTTCTTGGAGCCATAATGATCTCCAGATGGAGTCTCATCAACTTTACCTTGACTGTCGCCACCTCACTCCCTCCTGCCTGTGCTCCTAGTCTGATTGGTAATTAAAACTGGGCAAAGGCTTGGCAAGTCTGAGGTGTGGCACAGTATCTGTGCCAACTCTCTGTCGAAGCAAGCGCCCATCACACACACCTGCTGGAACTTTTCCTCTCTGATCAAGCTATCTTTTGTTCTTGGAACTTTTTTTTTTTTGATAAATGTATGATATTTTTCACTGCTTAATCCCCAAGTCCATCCCCTCCCCCTTTTCCCCTTACAACCCTTCATCTTCCCTGCCAGACTTCCTCCTATTTTTAAATCTTTTCACTTGTGTGGCCCACTGTGCTTCATCTAGTTTGTCTTTGATAGCATATGCCTGACATGATCATGCTCCAGTGGGTAGACCATTGAGGAAAGCATCTTCCTTTTCTTCCCTATCAGCATTAGTCCTCGCCAGCCTCTCAGGGAAGTGTGGCACTTCTAGAGATCTTGCCTCTTTCTTGATGAGATGTTATCAAACCATCTTAAATAGTTGTCTCTAGTATCTGTGCAAATAGAGCAATCTTGAGTATTACCACCACTTCCCAAGGTACGACACACCAAAGGGCCCTTCCTGGGAAGGACTGGCCCTACCCACATGGACACAGCCAGGGCCAGCTTACTCTGAAACCGACACTTCCCTGAGCCAACTCATGGAAGTCCAACTGGTGCTTAACTGTGCTCCCCCAAACCCAGGGATTCTCTGAATCTCTACAGAGAGCCCCAGAGTAGTCGTGCTCCTTTGGGTTTCTACATCTTTAGTCACATGGACCAGGCCGCCCTGCATTTAACTTTGAGAAATTACGGAGGAGACTGAGTTTCCCAGCATCCATACCTAAAGACAGAGATGCTGCAAAGTATGAGAACCATCCCTGGGTTCTGGGATGCTATGTGCAGTGTGGGAGAGAGCCACTAGATGGTAGGCTTGTTTCTCCTCAAGACCTTGACCTTCTAGGTGGCCCAGTAAATCCTTCATGAAATACTATGTTTCTCACATGATAATCTTTAAGGATATGTAAGAGGATTTCATCTACAAGATTGATTCCACCAGAACGTATATTTAAACGAAGTCAAAAATCTAAAATTAATGTACAAACCATAACTCATGGTCTTTGTTCTGCCACCAAACAGTCAAATTCTACCTCGTTTCAGAACAAAGCCAGAGTGGACGGCTTTGGTAGAGCCACACGTTCCTAATGATACAAAAGTTTAGACATATGTCTTTGGTTAAAATCCACTTAAATATATGCAAAGTTTAAAGCCATTTAAAAATGTGTTTCTACATACAATCTATTTTAGCTCAAAAGTATAGGGAAGGGAAAGAAGCATGCCCAAAGCATCCACGCTGGCCGCCTAGAAAGCTCTGGAGACATAACTTGGAAGGACATCAAGATGTCAGAAAAAAAATACATTGGACCCGCTGAACTCAGATTGGATGCATAGGAAATGCCGCCACCTACCAGTGTGAAAATCTCTTGGCACTTCCCCCAGTCTAAAAGCACATCTACACACATGCACAATCCTTTGGGTGGGGTGCTGGGAAAGCAGAGGGAGGAAGAACCATCATCAGCCCTCCATACCTCCATGGAGAGAACTTACCATTAAAGGAACCATAGCCTTCAAAGCAAATGTAGAGGACATGCTAGACTATCAGCATACAGATGACTTAACCAATTCTCAAAAGATTTGTTGTTTTTTTCCCAAGCATCTTCTTCAGGCTATAAAAGAACCTGGCTTCTAGATACACTATTTAAAACTCTTTCTAGTAGTCTATTCCAATACCTAAGATGGGTACCACTTAAGCTTTTTTTCTTCCATTCAAGCAAGGGATTTCTAAACATAATGGCTTTGGGCAAGTATAATCTAAGTAATTTTATCTAAAGGCTGAAATCTTTATTCTTCAGGGGATCACTGTGTCTAATGTTGATAAATAAATCTTATGAGCAATCAGCTCCAACTGTAGTTTTCTCTGCTCTCAGATAACAACTATGTGGTCCACTATGCAACCAACTAATCTCCCCACAGAAATATGCACAAGGCAAGAATGTGTATTATTTATTAGATATTTGCAAAGTTCTATGGAAAGCAATGTCAAAGAAAATCACCAAGCAAAATCCATATGTACTAATCCAGGCAATGTAAGAAATAATCCTGCTTTGGGAGACACCTGAGGCTCCCCAAACAAGCAATTGCCATGGCTGTTGGTTGCCCACCAGAACTAGATGATAAGACGCTACTGTCAAGGACACCACATGCTCTGTCTATAGAACCTGTAGATGGAATCTTCCACCTTGCTGGCTAACTCTCATAATGCCAGAAGTTCTGGAGCTTCTGGGGACAGATTGTCAATCGTCTCATTCAGCTGTATACAGTACGGAACTACACTAACAACTGACTAGGCAAGATGTACCTACTGGCAATAGTGGCCAAGTCTAGTATGGGTGTAACCAACTACCTTCTAATTGTATCCCACTGAAGGAAATCCATGGTACTGTAAGCCTAGTTGAAAGTCTGTGGCTAGGGAGGTCATAGGTCTTAGTAGGGAAGTATATACTGTTGTTTTGCTAATTGGACATGATGTACTTCTCAAATTGCTTTCCAAATCATTACATTTATGTTCATGGATTAGTGATGCCATCAGCTTTGATGACAGAAACTTCTTTTTATACCAGGCAATAGTAACTGTAGAAACTTGTAGCTGGTCAAGTGGTGAGAATCCATGATGCTGAGCACTCAATCACATTATACTTGGCCTCGGTCTTTCTTTGACTCCTTTTTATAAAGATTTTCCTTTCACAGCCTTTCCTTTTATGATGAACTTGATTCTTGAGCAGTGCTGGTCAAGGATACTGTAGAAAGTTACTCAGTAGGGCTGGAGAGATGGCTCAGTGGTTAAGACTCTGCTTCACAAGCAGAAGGTCCTGAGTTCGGATCCCAGGTCCCACATGAAAAAAAAAAAACAGGCAGAAACAGCTGTGGCCTCCACAAGAAGGAAGTACAAGCAATCCAGGATGATTCCCAAAGTCATCCTTGGTCCTCCACAGTACACACACACAGACACACACATACAAGAGTGAGTAAATAATTAAAAATTAAAAAAAAGAAAGTTACTCAGTGGGGATTTGTCCACCATTTCACTCAGAGTTTCATTGGGGTATCAGGAGGAAAAATCATAGAGGAAGATGCCAGTTTATGTTGATGAAGGGGAGATGTTTTCTTCAGCAGTACAGCCACTGGTGGGTTGTCCAGACTAATAATCTCCCATCTACACTCATTCAGGAAAACATAATTACACACACACACACACACACACACACACACACACACACACACACTCAGAATAAGAAGAGAAAAGAGACATGAAGAAGGAAAAAGATAGGAATGGACTTGTTGGGAGGAAGAATAGGAAAAAGTGGGGTGAATGTAAATTATACATTATATATTACATATGTATGAAGATGTCAAAGATAATCAAAAAGAAACAAGTGCAAATCATTAACATGACTTATCCCTGTCAGTGTTGACCTTGAACTCCTAACTGAGAAAGTATTTGTCAGGTCCCTCGCCTACCCACATTGGAACTGAGAAGACAATCACCTTGCATGCACTGCACTAGAAAGGAAGAGAGCTGGGTTCTCTTCCAGGAACAAGAGTCTCCATGAACCCTTTAGAATTCTTTTTCATGGAAAGGTTGTTTACTGTCCCACAAAGAAGTATGTATGCATTTGAAGTCTTCATTTCAGCTGCCTTGAACTTCTCTCCTGAACATTAGCCTTCCACCAATCCTTGCAAGTAGTGTAACCATAACTTGGGATATCCAATCCCAAGTCTTATGTATCCTATAACAATCCACCAGTGCAGGAACCCCAGGCAGCAGCAGCATAATATCCCTGAAATAATTATTTCATCTGCTTATAAAAAGAAAACTTATTATCACCGCCTGCCTTCAATGAAGATGTTACTATTGTAGAATTAAGTGCACTGAGCAAACAACTGTGGGTTATTCTGGAAAATCAGACATTAGAACACATGTGGATTTAAAAAACAGGCCAGCCAGTATGTGAGTGTGAGTGTGTATATGTGAATGCGTGTGTGTGAGTGTGAGAAAGTATGACATGTCTTATGTAAGCAACATGTGCATGCTTCTGTGGAGAGATGTGGGAAGACAGAGATAAAGATACTAACTGTTCTCCTAGCATATGTACCAAGTATCAGTATTTTAAACTCCCTTGTCCTTATTTCCTCTAGGTAAATGTCCCCTACAATAAGGACAACAGAGATTAACAGAGACAACAAACACTTACATAGGGTCACCATAAATAGTAATCATCCAGGAAGCCCCATCAGCTATGACTACCCAGACCTAGAAAAAAGGAATTCATTTGAAAGCTAACAGCATTCAAATACAAAGAACGCACTCAAAGGAAAGGCGCGAAGGTAAATCAACATCTTGATTTCTTTCTCAAACTTAATACCCTTTCTTCTGCAAATAGTTTTTTAGGACTTTCTTCCAGTCTTGGTCCATGAATTAGTTACTTTTGCATGACTAAAACATTAGGCAGAAGAACTACAGAGAGAAAAAATTTACTTTGACTCATGGTTTCAGAGGGCTCAGCTCATGTTAGTTAAGCCCCATGTGCTTGGGTAGAGCATATAATGGTAAGAACCAAAATTACAGTGGGCAAAGCAAAGAGATACAAGATCATATACCCTCTAAGGACCTTCCCTCAGTAACCTACTTCTTCAGCTGACCCCTACTTCCCAAACTCTCACAACTTCCCCCCAAATAGTAATGCCACCAATTGAGGACCAAGCATCCAGGGCATGAGCCTGAGAATGGCATTGCAGATTGGAACCAAAACAGTCATTATGGTTCCACTGGGGCTGCCTATCCAGTCCAGTGGGGGACACACAACTCAGACCTGGCCAATTAGCAGGATCAAAGACCCTGTTCTCAGTGATTGGTTCAGAAGTGCATGAGTGGACTAAGTTATCCCGCAAAACTAGTCTCAGGGCTTTATAAAGTGACAAGAAGTCGGCTTTTAGTTCTCTGTGATGTCTGGCCATGAGGATGAGGCTACAACCTTCAGAGTCCCTGATAAACCTGAGAATGAAGCCAACACAGAGCAAAGTTGGGCTGATAAATGGGGGGCTTGTAGCTTGGATGTGATTCACTCAACCCCAAGACATTATTGTGCCTAAACTTCAGTCATGAGAAGCATGAGACTTACTTTGTTGTTTCAGCTATTAGAGTTGAGTTCTTGCTGCTTACAACCCAAAAGATTCTAATACCTACATTGTGGAAAAACTCTGATCTGCCCAGTCTTGAAATCTCTATGGTCTTTGTTTTTCCCATCTATAAAATAATAGGTATCACCTGATCACTAAACTCTTTAAGTGTTTAATGTCTTTGTTTTTTATTTTAGTATTTTATGTGTGAACATGATGTACATGACTGTAAGTGTACATGTATCACAGTGTACATCTGTCAAGTAGATGATCATTTTGTGGAGTTGGTTCTCTCCTTTCCACCTTTACATGGTGTCTTAAACAACACCCTACTCCTGGTATCAATTTATATTACCCACAAGTCTTTAGAGGAACCAAACTGATAGGATGTATGTATATATATATAAGGGGGGTTATTAGATTGGTTTACAAAATAAGGTCTAGGCAGTTCAGCAATGGTTGCCGATAGCTGCTCAGTCCACAAGGCTAAAGACCTCAGCTGTCCCAGTCTGGTGCTCAAGACCTGGAAGATTCCTGAGAGCCACTGGCCTTCAGTCCACATTGGAAGTTTGAAGAAACTGAGTTAAGTCAGTGGAAAAAAGAGTAGTAACAGTGAAGAAGCACTTTCCAACATGAGGTGAAGGCGAGCAAGTCAAAGCAAACTCTTCTTCCTTGGACTTCCTTTTGTCTGAGATACCACCAAGAGGTGACACTACTTCCCATTTCAAATAATACATTATCCAGATAATTCCTTCCTGCTGTGGCCAACAACTGTCTGTTGATTCCAGGTCCAGTCAGACTCACAACCAAGATACTGTCACAAGTAGGTTCTGGGGATTGAACTCAGGTCTTTAGGCTTTTATGAGAAATATCTTTACCCACTGAGCCATCTTGCCTGCCCTAATGGATTATATTTAAGCCACCTTAGACCTACTTAATAAAAACTCAAAGCACATTGTTTTATTTCTGGTGTATTTACATCACATGAATATAAACATAGTGGTCATCTTAAAGTCGGCACTTCTATTGACTTTAAGGGGTAGCTGTTTAAATTATTGGCATAAGTGACTATGCAAACCAAATGTCAATTTTTGAAACTTAGTTTATCATTACAGATTTTGTGTAAGCTAAAGCATAAAAACATTTTTGGGCTGGAGAGATGGCTCAGGGTTTAAGACTCTGCCTTGCAAGCAGAAGATCCTGAGTTCAGATCCTGGGTCCCACATAAAAATGCCAGGCAGAAATAGCAGTGGCCTGCACTTCTAAGTCCTGGTGGGCAGAGCTTGGGAAATTTCAGAGCGAAGCAAGAAGAAGGTAGAAGCAATCCAGGATGATTCCTGAAGTCACCCTTGGTCCTCCAAAAGGACACACAGTGCTCTCTAACATATATACACACACAGAATAAATAAATAAATATTGAGCACAGTTCCCCTATAAAGAATTGGCAGAAGGTACTAAGTCATGCCAACAAACTGCACCTGGCCAACGTGAAAATAATTTTAAGGTTCATCTGGAAACAAGAGCTTGCTCATCTGAGATGTCCTAGTGGCTGAGATGTTGGCTTCTTGCTGCCTCCAGGTCAGTCTGAGAGTTGTCTTAGTCACATGCACTGATGTGGAAGACTCATCTCAAAGTGCACAGCACCATTCCTAGGCTTGGGGTCCTGGACTGAATAAAAAGAGAAAGCAAACTGAGCAGGTGCATGCAAGAATCTGCTTTCTAACTGTGGATACAAGGTGACCAACTGCTTCAAGCTCTTCCTGCCTTAACTATCTCACTGTGGTGGACCACACCATGAATTATGAGCTGAAATAAACTCTTCCCCCCTGGAGTTGCTTTGCTTGGGTATTTTATCATAACAGCAAAAATGAAACTAATGCCATTATCAAAAAGCTAAGTGGTGCTATGAATATGGTTAATACTCAACTGTCTGAATTCACTGCACGGTCTTCAACTGAATGGATTGTACCTGGGAACATTGTACATCTTGTAATATAGTAATTTTCATCCATTACAGGACAAGTAGAGCAGACAGTGTGAGGCTATCAGCTAAGCCCTGTGTGCACCCCCAGGGAATCTGGGCCTCAACCTGTCTGCTCCGTGACTCCTAGCACATCACTAAGCTCTCCATCCACTTTGATCTCCTCATCTATCAAAGGAAATGTTCCTTCCAATGAAATGTACCAAACAAAAACACACAACATAAAAGTAGGAACCAGACATGATGACCCCATGTAGACAGCTGAGCATCCATGAGACCAGATATGGTGAGTCCCAGCCATGCCTGCTCCCTGCAGTTTAAATCATGCTATGCTTGTAGCCACTCGCTTCAGGCCATGAAACTCAAACACCTTGGTGGACAGAGTCCCAGATGATCAGTTGTCCCAACATTTATCCCTTTCACTTCTTCTGCAAGATATGTGGACTGGCCAAGCCAAATATACACCCTTACTTCGGCTCTGTGAAACATGCTGCTGTTGGAATTGGCGCTCTGAATTGTCAGCGGAAGAGTGAGAGCCACAGAAGGTGCATGGAAAAACAGAGCTCTGCCTTCTCATTTTCTCCCCCCATAATCTACACAGCTGTGTTCTGTCAAGTCAGATTGTGGGCAGGACAGCCCTGGGAAATTCACGGCAATGGGAATGGAGGACTGGGAGAGAAGTAGCCACATTTGCAGACTCTGGCCTGAAGACAAGATTGACTTGTAAGATTCTCTGGGCCTTGGGGGCTGGAGGAATAATCAGTTGGTAAAGTACTTGCTGCATAAACATGAGGATCTGAGCTCAATTCCCCAGAACCCACATTTAAAAAGAAGGGCATGCTTGTAATCCCACTCCAGAGAGGCAGAGACAGGCAGATCGCTGACCAGCTATTAGGCACGCTCTAGGTCAATGAAAGACCATGTTTCAAAAGAGAAAAGAGAAGAGAAGAGGAGGGGAGAGAAGGAGAGGAGAAGGGAGGGGAGAGGAGGGGAGGGAGGGAAGGGAAGAAGAAAAGAAAAGAGAAAATAGTTAAGAGTATCTGAATGTGTACTCTTGTTCTATATATGCACGCATGCATACATGCATGTATTCGTATGTACATAGACCATTGCAGACACACACACACACACACAATTCTTGGGACTTCAAACAGTCTAGAGTTTCTAGCACGGTGAGCTGTTTGGCTGCTTGCTTGTTCAGTGAGCGGGAGGTGGCTGTGCTTGAGAAGCCAAAATGAGTCTATGAAGTCCAAATCCCCATTCCTGAGGAATTAACAAGGATCAGAGCGTTCAGAGCCCAGGAGTCTAGCAGGGGTTGCTAAGCAACAAGGGAACTCCAGTTCCTCAGCCTTGTTTTGGCTCCCCAGCAAGTGCAGGGGTCCCACCCCCCCCAGCCCACTCTGACTTCTCATTTACACCAAGCTCATTAAAAACTAGCAACACAAGGGCTCTCCAGCAGCCCACGTGAGCTGCTTCCTTAATGAACAAGGTGACTGGGATGCTGTTCCAGCCCACCATGATCACTGGGGAGGCTCTGCTCCTCTTGAGGTATTGAACATGCCTGGTGGATGCCAGAGCCTGGGAGAGAGGATCTGCACCAGGTTCCAGAAGGCCATCTGGCCTGCTACTGAAGCCCTTTCTCAAGCCCTAAGCAGCTGCTTATGATCTGAATAGTATTGTGTTTTTTTCTTCAACTTGCCAGAACAAAGACATCTGGGGCCACTTCATGGTGACTCAAGGGTCCCCCAGAGAATCCCAACAGACCCCTAAGTAGAAAAGGCACCGTGAAGCAGCAGGGAGGGGCTGTGCTCAGGATGTAGGGAGAGTCGGGCATCAGAGCTCACTAAACATGAGGGGTTGGCCCCTTAATGAAGAGACTGTGAGGTCACGCCAGCAGAGTGTCACTGGACTACAGGCTGGACTCAGAGGAGCTTCTGGGACACTCTGTGCCTGGCAAGGACAACAGCAAGAGAGCATCGATCAGGCCTGTAAGTAGAGGCTGCAGGTAACCATCCATGGAAGATTCTGGAGCTCATCTTGTGAAGAAAACAGCAAACACAGAAAAGTATATGGTGGAGCTGAGGAAATGGGTCAGTTGGTGAAGCAGCTGCCATGCAAGCAGCAAGGAGCTGAGTGCAGACCCCCAGCACCCACACAGAGAGCCAGATGCCATGGTGCATCCGGAACCCAGGACCAGAGAGGCAGAGACAGGAGGAGCCTGGCACTTGCTGGATGCCAGGCCAGCCAGCAATCCAGTTGCAGAGAAGAGTCCCTGAATCAAAAAGTAAGATGGAGAGTAATTGAGGAAGACTCTCAGCGCTGTCCTCTGGCCTTCACACACATGCATCTGAACTTGTGCGTTCACATGTACACATCACACATGCTCTAGTTCATGTGCAAACATGCATACCCAAGTACATATCATACACATATACGCATGAAAAAAAGATGTTTGGGAACTAGATTGTGAGCATACCAAGTGATCCTCAATTGTTCATTTAAAATGGTGTTCTTACATTACATGACTTTGACCCCCATACGAAACAGAAGTCAAGACAGCACAGATCGCGAGCCACCTGAAGCGGTCTGCTGCAGAGAACTGTCGGGCTGATCACAGAAAGCCCAGGGCTTCTGGGGCGCCGCTGATCACCTGCCATCCAGATGACATCCACTGAGGATTCTTACTGTGTGTTGAACTTCTAATGCACTATGGTCAGAGCCCTAAGAGGAGCGTTCTGGAACTCTCTGCACCATTCCAGATTTCTGGTTAAAAACATGTCAAGAGGTGAGTAAATCTGCATCTGGAGCCCTTATGGAAGCAGACAGATGAATCCCACCAAGGGATTTTGCCCACCAGAGCTGAAAGTGCAGGCCACTGTTGTTTCCACTAGGCCTTTCTATGTGGGACCTGGGATCCAAACTCATGACCTTCTGCTTGGGAGACAGGGTCAGTCTTAACCCCTGAGCCATCTCTCCAGCCCTTCAGGTTTATTTTTTAAAGCTGTCAGTATATACTATTGAATTAGATATAACAAAATGTTTCCTAACACAAAGACTGACTTCATTCTGTTTGTGCAGCTCCAAAACCCTGTGCTGCCTCCTCCTATCCTCCCTTTGTAAGGAAAAAATAAATACATCCAATTTACTACTCTCCAGCTGGGTGTGTACTCTGGGTTTGGGAGAAATGCTAATATTAGCTCTCATTTTTCTGTCTCTATTATGTTTCTCATTATACAAGCTTTTCTGCAGAGATAAAAAAAATTCTTTCCTGCACCACTAAAAAAAAAAAAAAAAAAAAAGAAGAAGAAGAAACAACACAAAAACAATCCCCCAAAAAAACAATTTCAAGGAGAGAACACAAGGATTCCTGGTCAGGAGATATAAGGGAGCTCCCAAGGGGAAAGAGCTAAAAATACACTGTGGAGCGCAAAGCACAGAGGGACTGACTTTTTGCTGAGTACCAGGCCGAGTCTTTCTCTGCCCAAGTCTAGATGACAACTTCTTAGAGAACTCAGAGACCACAACATTGCAAAGGACATTAATGACGCAGTCCAGTATCCAATAATGCCCTTGGAATTAACTTGTCGATTTCAACAAAGCATTATAAAATCCAGGCCAATTAGCACAGGAAAAAAAAGAATGAGTAGTTCCTCAGACAGAGAGAGAGAGAGCGAAAGAGAAAGAAGGGTCGATCATGAGGAAACAGTTACAGCTATCCAGTAATTTTATTTTAATAAAATAATAAAAATAAAAGTCAAGCCAAATAAAATACTTACATGTGATTTATACCAACTTTTCTCAGCTATACCACAAAGTATTCGGAAACAATGAGAGAGAAGGTCAGTGCTATCTACAGAAGACTGGAATTCTTCAAACACAAGCTGTAGGCTCCAATTAGATAATTCTCAATATTTTATATGAGGTGCCAGACTGTACCATGCAGCACTCTAATTAATATTTATCAGTCACCCACTGATTTCAACTCAATCCAAACCAAATATTATGAATTTCAAAAGGATAAAAAACTAAGTATAAGAAAAATCAGAACAAATTTTTTAATAAACAGAAGTGATACACACACAGAAAAGACAAAAAGTCACTTTCTTTCATTGATAAACAACTATTACAATCAACATGGGGGAAGTTCAGTTGCAAAGAAAATAAGACAAACATAAGAGAAGGCAACACCTAGGAAATGTTATTTCTGGTTCATAGTTTTTAACTTTTAGAAAATGCAGACAAAGAGCCAGGCAATGTGACCCAGTGGCTGAGCATGTCTGAGTATGTCCAAGGCTCTGGATTTGATCCAGCACTGCAAAAAATATTAAAAATAAAAATAAATAAAATCTAAAACTAAGGGTTGCAAGATGCTTTAGCAAGTAAAGACTTTTGGACATTTAAATTTGGTTCCCAGAACTTTATGTAGAGGTGGAAGAAGAGAACCAATCCCCAACCTCTAACTTCCATATATGCACCATGGCATATGTGTGCCCCCTCAATAATAATAATAATAATAATAATAATAATAATAATAATAAAATTACTCTTCAAAAAAATAAAGACAACATGCAAAGAAAACCAACAAGCTACTATGCTTCATCTTTGAGATGGAACCTGGAAAAGGAATTCAAAATTCCCATGTGATGTGTGAATGAGCATAAACACTAATACAAAGCATCCAGCCTTCCAGGATGGCAGTTAGGCAGAGTTCATTATTCTATGTATACACGTGTGATTGGTACAGCATTGTTTAATAACAAAAAGTTGCTTATCTGAATCCACAGCTGTTCATGAGAGGAAGGGCTGGGGGCTAAACTCAGCAGTAAAAGTAGGTGGTCTCATCCTTAGCGCTCCTGGGGAGTAACAAGTGGAATGCTAGTCAGCAGTAAAAAGTGAATTTGCTCTCTTTTTTTAAGACACAGTAAGACATCTTAAGTAGATTAAGAAAATATTTGTAGAATACTCAAAATGATTGTTTCTGTATAAAGCATGTCACTGAACATATGTATACATACATAGTCTTCATTCATAAGCTATTCCTCAAGCAAACATGCACCTGCAAGATGGGGCTTCTCAGGACACCTTGTGCTGACTCTTTGACCCAGAAGCTCAGATCCAGATTCTTAGCCCCCTCTGTGTGAAGCGATCCTATGTGGGCATTCTTGCCACCTTGTGATGAGAAATGCTTTCTTCAACTCACCACTGCTGGTTTGAAAAGCAGGTTTCAAGTGATCTTCAACAGAGTGCTCACCATGACCTAATTTCAGAATCACCACAAGCTACCCTAGTGTTAGCACCGGGTGGAAATAGTAAGCAAATCAAGGGAATAGAAAGCAGAGGCCCACAGTAGACCTGTGCATGTGTGGGCAAGTGTTTGTGGACAGAGGAGACACAATAATCACAGGAGGACTGGGAAGATGGCTTGAGTGAGGGGCGTAAAGCCTTTGTCTCAAAAGCAGAAGGACCTGGGTTTGGACCTTAGATCTCATTTTTTAAAAAATGCCTGGCAGACATGGGGGCAGCCTGTAATTCTGGTCCTGGAAGGCAGAACCTGTGAAACCCCAAAGCAAAGCAATAAGAAGGTAGAGCAATCCAGGATGATTCTTGATTCCACCCTTGAGCCTCGACAGACACACACTGACGTGCCCTCTTGCAAGCAGGAATTCTACACATGTGAATGCACATCCACCTGCAAAGTGCACACATGCCAAAAAAGAAAAATCACTGGAAACAGAAGTCTTCTCAGCAAGTGTTTTCATAATGACTAGAAAACATGCAAATTCAGATGACATGATCTTATACCTGAGTGATCCCAAAAACTCCACCAGGAAACTCCTGGAACTAATACAGAAGTTCAGTAGGGTGGCAGGATACAAAATAAATGTGCAAAAATCAGAGGCCTTCCTATATGCCCCAGATGAAAAAAGTGAAAAAGACCTAAGAGAAACAATCCCACTTACTATAGCCCCTAAAAAAATGAAATACATTGGTGTAAACCTAACAAAGGAAATAAGAGACCTTTACAATGAAAAGTTTAAAACCCTAAAGAAAGAAATTACAGAGGACACCAGAAGGTGGAAAGACCTCCCATGCTCCTGGATTGGCAGAATCAGTATCATAAAAATGACCATCCTACCAAAAGCAATATACAGATTTAATGCTATACCAATCAAAATCCCAAAGCAATTCTTTAGAGAAATTGACCAAACAATCTCGAAATTCATATGGAAGCACAAAAGACTCAGGATAACAAAAACAATCCTGAGTAACAAAAACACAGCTGGAAGTATCACCATATCAAACCTTAATCTATGCTATAAATCCATAGTAATAAAAACAGCCTGGTACTAGCTCCAAAATAGACACATAGATCAGTGGATAAGGGTTGAAGACCCTAAGCCCACACATTTACAGCCATTTGATCTTTGACAAAGAAGCCCAAAAAACCCAATGGAAAAAGAACAGCATCTTCAACAAATGGTGCTGGCAAAACTGGATGTCCACATGCAGAAGATTAAACTGGACCCATACTTGTCACCATGTACAAGACTTAATTCCAAATGGATCAAGGACCTTGATATAAGGCCAGAGACTATAAAAACCATAATTGAAAGGGTAGGGAACTCCCTCGAGCTGATTGGGCTAGGCCAACAGTTCCAAAACAGAAATCCAATGGCACAATCACTAAAACCAACACTCAACAAATGGGATCTTATGAAATTAAAGAGCTTCTGTTCAGATAAAGAGATTATAAACTGAGCAAAAAGGCAACCCACAGAACTGGAAAAAAATCTTCACTAACCACATATCTGATAGAGCTCTATTATCCAGAGTGCACAAAGAACCTAGAAAACTAAACACCAAATAGATAAGTGGTCCAATTAAAAAATGGGTCTGGGAATTCAAAAGAAACTTTTCCAAGGATGAAATTGAAATATCTAACAAATATCTTAAAAAATGCTCCACATCCTTAGCCATCAGGGAAATGCAAATCAAAACTTCCCTGAGCTATCATCTCACCCCAGTCATGATGGCAAAAATCCACAATACTAACAACACCAAATGCTGGAGAGAATGTGGAGAGAAAGGAACTCTCCTACATTGCTGATGGGAATGAAGGCTTATACAACCACTCTGGCAATCAGCCTGGTGTTTTTTAAAAAAGTTAAAGATTGAAGTGCCATATGACCCTTCTATTTCACTTCTGGGAATAATCCCCCATAAAGCAAAAATTCACCTCAATGGCACAAGCACGACCATGTTCATAGCAGCACTGTTTACAATAGCAAAGTCATGAAATCAACCCAAATGTCCAACAGTTGATGAGTGGATAAGGAAAATGTGGTAGATTTATACAATGGAATACTACTCAGCCATCAAAATATGAATTAATGAAATTTGCCAGGAAATGGATGGGATTAGAAAAAATTATATTGAGTGAAGTATCCCAGACACAGAAAATTAAGCGCCATATGTACTCCCTAATAGGTGGATCCTAGTACCAAACACACTTAGTGACATATTCAAAGATAAATCTCTGTAATATCTACAGTAATTGCAAACATTATAAACAGAAGGGAAGGGGAATTAAGGAAGGGATCATGCTACAGCAGAGAAAATAGGTCACCATCAAGTACTGCAAGTAAGTCGTGAGACATCTGGTTAAGCTCACAGACTTTCCTTCCTGGTCACTTCCAACTGAGGGGGTTTAATCTCACCAGACAGGAAAGGCATAGAGTCTGGCAGATAGATGGCAACCATCCTTCAAATGGGAGACTGACCCCCCCACACCGCAGTCTCCTACTCTTATTCCATATACCTTTGAATCTACTTTTATAGTAAGACTCCATTTTAACAGTCTTTTATCTCTGGCTAGGAGGTAACATCCAATACCCATCAGGATGGAGCCAAGGGCGGTGCAGGAACAGCAAAACTGAAAACAACAACAAACCATAATTCAGAACATCAGAGATCCTACATTAATCGCCTGGAACCAGACCAGCCTAATCTCTCCACATCCTAAAGCTCAGGAAAACTTGCAGAAGAAGGGGCAGTAAGATTGTAAGATCCTAAAGATGGGGAGGAGCAATGATAAACAAGATATTCCACACAAGTTAGGGCCAAAGTAACAATAGGACTTTGCAGGACTTGAGCAATGACTGACATATCATTGACCCCTCAAAGTCTAGCATGGATCACAGGCACTGGGATCCTTAGAGGCAAGGGATTAACAGTCACAATAATGTTCCTGTACTAAAGGAGACCACAAGAAAGGGCTCTTCTGAGTCCTTACTGCTCATTAGAGTGGAGGATGCAGAAGGAAGTTTGACATTCACACTAAAAGATGCTCCAGGGATTTTTTTTTGGGGGGGGGTATTGGGAGAAAGAGAGGGAGAGGGGTGAAAGGAAGGGGAAAAGGGGGGAGAAAGCAAGGGGACCCAGAAGGTGTAGAGGGAGGGAGGGAATTGCAGTACCTATTAAGTTTGTATAAGTGGGCAAAAAAATAAAAATAAATTAAATAAATTTAAAAAAGAAAACATGCAAATTATCCATATTAGGAGGGGCTCTCGGGAGCTGGAGAGGTGGCTCAGGGGTTAAGCCTCTGCCTTGCAGGCAGAAGGTCCTGAGTTCGGATCCTAGACCGCAGGTATAGACGTCGGGAGGAAGCGGGGGTGGCCTGCATTTCTGGTCCTCGTAGGGCGGAGCCTGTGAATCCCGGGGCAGAGTCGGTCCATAGTGGTTCCCGAATTCGCCCATGGTTCTACACAAACACACACACACACACACACACACACACACGCACGCACGCACGCACACATACACACACACGCACACACACATATACACACGCACAATTGAATAAAAAAAAATTTAGGATGGGCTCTCAAGCTTCCAAGACCCCCACTCCTAATTGATTAACTATTGGCAGTTTACGGTTATACTAGAGTGGGGGGGTCGCTTTTCTTCAGGGGTTCAGCCACTAGTGGATGTTCCCACACCTATGCACATATGGGCAGCACTAATTGGACTCAGCTGGTTATTTTTTAAAAAAATGAGAACACGAAACTGGAAAGGAGACAGTTTGGGGGAAGGGGGTAAATTCAAGGCAAATATGATCAAGATGCAATATACGGATGGAAAGATTTTTAAAAAATGAAAATATTTAAAAATAGTTCTTACAATAATAACTGGTAAACTATATACAAAAAGCATCTTATTATTACTATCTAAAAATGAGTCATAGGTGAGCCAAAATGCCTGATCTCAAACCTGAGTAAACATGGAAGAAATGTTTGTATCCTAGGTTAGCTAAGATAGAAAAAGCATAAATGATAGAAGAAAAAATGATAAATTGAACTTAGCATGAAAAACCTGCCTTCTGCAAGACTCTGATAAGGTGCAAGGCCACAAACCAAGAGATGACATTTGTAAATGACATGTCAAGTAAGTGATGTATATGTAAAATAAGCTCTCAAGACATCATTTGAATGGACATATCATCAAATAGGCATGGTCGGCAGCAAATAGCACATGGGCTGACAGGTCATCATTAATCATGAAGATGCAAATTAAACCCACATGGGACACTGCCACACACTTTGTAGACTAGTTAAAACCTAAATTACCCAAAACTGCCAAGAACAGGCTGAGACTCCAAAGCCACCCCACCTCCCCACCTCTCCCCCACCCCACCCCACGCCCGGTCTGGGCGATAGGAGCACAGCTCAAAGCTGCTTACAAACGTTAAGGTGTTCTTACCCAGGACTCAGCAATCCCTGCAGACCCTAAGTATTTGCTCAAGACAAACGAAAGCATGTGGCCACTTAGCCAACCCTCCTCCAATACTTGCATGTTCACTGCAACTTTATTCATGATTGCCCAGAACCCAAAACCAAGCACATGTTATCCATTAGCCAAAGGGTAAAGAAGTTGTGGTAAAGGGTGACCCAGGTTAGCGCCCAGTCACAAGACACAATCCACCCACAAGGAGCCACAAAAATCAACCTCAGAAGTACTCTTAGCAGAGCATGGTGGCGTGTGCTGTGGTCAAGGGCTACCCTCAAGGAGTCATGAGAAGCAAGTCTAGGCTACACAGTGATACTGTCTCAAAGGTACAGGCCTAAGCACAGACAGACAGACAGACACACACACACACAATTACATTACATTACATGGGAAACCACATGTGTGGCCTTATTTACATGACATTCTTTAAAAAAAAAAAAAAGCATATCTATAGTGGCTGAAACCTGGCCAGTGGGTGGGGTAAGGTTGACTGTGGAAGGGCAGGATGATATTTGAGGGTGATCGTGAAGATAGTTACACACGACACGTTATGCTCAGGGAAACAAATGCTAAACAGAGTGAGGCTTACCAAATGTACCTTATACCTAATCACAAAACTAAAAAAAGTCACCTGGGCCAGCAAGCAGTTCAGTGGCACCTGTTCACAAACCCCAGAAAGGCCACGCATTGGGGAACTGACTACCCAAAGTTGTCTTCTTGTTACTCCTCTCTTTCTCTCTCTCTCTCTCACTTTTTTCTCTCTCACTCATTCACTTCCTCTTGCTCTTAAGTTAGTAAATAAAATGTTAAAATACAAATAAAAAGAGTCAGGTGGGAATCCTATATGGGAATCCAGTGGGTTAAGCCAAATTCAAGTCGAGACCTGAGCTCTCGGCCTTCCTCCATTGTTCCTAGAATTCGCTCTTCTCCAGGACAACGCAGGGCATGTTTACTATTTTCCCTGTTTGTCATAGTTTGAAATGTGTCCCCCCCATACACACACGCACTCATATGTTTGGAAAGTCTTGGCACCTTTAGGAGGTGGAGCCTTGATTAGTCCCACCCCACTTCTGGAAAGGTCTGCTCTTGCAGTTGGCAGTCTAGCAGCTCTCGGCCTTCTGGATGGGTCTGACCTAGGCCTCCTCCAGCTTCAGCCACCAGCCATGTCCCCTCTGGAACCATAAGCTGAATGAATCTCACTTTCTAACATTAAGTTGCCTGACTTTCGGTGTTCTCTCACAGCAACACAAAGAGTAACCAGCACACTGTTCCACTGCATTTCATTTCTCATCATAAGCAAGTATGGCGACTGTGAGAGTTAATCTTGGGTGTCAACTTGACCACACCTGGCATTAACTAAAATCAGCTGAGACCACCTGAAGACATTATCTGGATTAATACATTTACAATACAAAGACCAGCTCTAGATCTGATAGGACCTCCCTCGATCTCATTGGAACCTCCCAGTAGCGGGCCAGATAAAAGAAACCATAGAACAGGAGACTTGGAAGTAGAGAGACTCTCCAGGAATCCTCCAGCCTTCAGCTGTCATCCACTGGCTTACTGGATGTTTGCAGTGATTTAGCCTGCCTCCAGCTTCAGCCACCAGCCATGTCGCCTCCACCATGAAAGACTATTTCTCCCCTCTGGAACTATCAGTTAAATAAATTTCCTTTTTCTCCCTTAACTTATTTGGTTTTAAATGCTCTGTCACAGCAATAGTTAAGAGTAACTGTTACAGAGAGTCGCTCCAAATGACACCTTGTAGAATATGAGCAGAGGCCGTGGGAACTTGGGGTGGGTCTCTGTACTTCAGCTGTCCACTCCTGGCCCTGTCCCCTTCTTCCTTCCCTTGGGAAAGACAGCTTGGACGCACCCCCCCTCTCCTGATGATGTGGACATCAGGAGATGTGCAAAAGCTCCGCAGACCAGTTTCAAGCAGCCTCTGAAACCCAGCAGCAATCACAACCCCTCCTTTAAATTAGCTCCAAGAGCTGGAGAGCGCCAGCACTGGAATTCCAAAGGACATGCTTGGCTTCCAGAGCTGTGAGCAAAACAGCAGCAGGCAAGTGCCTTTCTTTCCCTTCTCAAATTCCCCACTGGTGTTTCAAAAGCTTCCTTCATTTTCTTTCTCCTTAAGAAAGAAAAACCAGGGGCTGGAGAGGTGGCTCAGGGGTTAAGCCTCTGCCTTGCAGGCGGAAGGTCCTGAATTCGGATCCTAGACCCCACGTATAGATGCTGGGCAGAAGCGGGGGCAGCCCATGTGGTCCTGGTAGGGCGGAGCCTGTGAATCCCGGGCAGAGTAAACAAGGAGGAGGTGGAAGCAGTCCATGGTGGTTCCCGAATTCGTCCGTGGTTCTACACACACACACACACACACACACACACACACACACGCACGCACGCACGCACAATTGAATAAATAATAATAACAATTTTTTTTAAAAAAGAAAGAAAGGAAAAAGAATCTCAGGCCCGTGAGATGGCTCAGTGGGTAGTGCCTGCTCACACACCTGCTACCTGAGTTTGATCCCTAGAAGCCCACGTGGTGGAAGGAGAGAACTGACTTCCTCAAAATTGTCCTCTGATTTTCACTTGTTTATCATAGCATAAGTGTCTCTCTCTCTCTCGTATTTTTCTTCTCTCTAGTATTTTTCTTTTAAGGAAAACCCTAACTTTTGCCAACCTGAAACATCAGTACAAAAACTGAAAGCACAGAGTTTTGTCCCTCTTTTTCTCTGACTCCACGTTTTGAAAGTACTTCCTTCAAAAGTGATGTGCTGTGAAGCACATCAAGACAAGAGCTGGGTGGTGACCCTGTTCTGGAAGCCACAGCACCTGAGACCAAGCTGTAAGATCCACAGGATACTGCTCAGCCATAAGATAGGAAGCACGCAGGCCAGTGTGATTCTTTACATGCTTCCAACCATCCTACTAATGGATGGAGAAACAGCTTTCAGGGAAGCAGAGCTGGGGGTTCTCACACGCACCCAAAGTCTTTTCAGCTACATACATTTCCCTGGACACAGGCTGTTGTCACAACATTCAAAGCCACAGCCTATCTTGGAGGGTTCTGGAGTTAGAGAGCTCAATCAGCAAAGTGCTTGCAGTGCACATTGGAGGACCTGAGTTTCAATCCCCAGTACCCACGTCACAAGCCAGGTACAACAGCACACTCCTGTCACCCCAGAGTGGAGATCCAGTGCCGAGGTCTAGCTCCACCCACTGTGGGCTGGGCCTTCCCCATTGACTAGACAATCTCTAGCAGGTTCACTCTGGGCTTAACTCTACTACTACTTCTCCACAAATGTGTCCACAGCTCAAACCTCAACCATCAAGTTGACCCCTGTATCTAACTATGACTCCCTGGCTAGCCAGTCTAGCCAATCAGTGAGTCCAGGTTCAATCAGACTCTGTTCCAAAAATGAAGATGGATAACAACTGTGAAAGATGCCTGACTATACACTCACATGCACTCAAACACATGCACACCTATACATGTATGTATATAACATGCACACACGGAGGGAGGGAGGGAGAGAGAGAAGAAGACGTAAGAGGGGGATTTCATTTATTTGTCTGCTGGCTTGTTTCTGAGGCAAGGTCTTGTTCAATAGCCCAGACTAACCTCAAATTCACACCAATCCTCCTGCTTCAAGCTCCCCAAGTGCCAAGATCACACAACTAGAAACTTCTCCTTCTGTCTTTCTGCCGTACAGTTTAGGGTAGAGATTGCCAAGATAGAGAAATAGAAGAAAGGAAGAAGACTTTAGTGAAATAAATGAAAATTTTTAAAAAAAGAAAAGAGCCTTACCACAAACCCTTACAGAAACATGACCTCTTGTAACCTTGTGTGTGTGTGTGTGTGTGTGTGTGTGTGTGTGTGTGTATGCGCGGGAGCACATGCATGCCCATGGAGTCCCCAAGGGTGACCTTGGGAATCATATGGATTGCTCTACCTCCTTATTGCTTTGCTCTAGGTTTTCCCAGGCTCCACCTTCCAGAGCTGGAAATTCAGACTTGCTACCATTTCCACCTGGCATTTTTAATGTGGAATCTGGAGTCCTGAGTGATTCCAACACTCAGAAGGCCAAGGCAAAGGTTTTAACCCCTGGCCATCTCTCCAGTCCAACCCTCTTCCTTTCTTGAGGGCCAGACAACAGATGCTCTGGCCCTGTGGGCGTCCCTGGTATGGTGCAGCCAGCACTTAAACAAATGAGCATGATCTCATGTATGGACGCTGTAAGAGTTGCTCTGCACAGTTGCCGATAAAATTGTCATCAAATGGCTTAAGAGAACAAGGGGTTTTATTTTCTTTTATGACTGGCCGATTACAGTTCCTTGTCCAACCTGGCAGGAGCGCCCACACCATTACCAAGGGCTGAGAGAACCGATCACACCATATCCTCATAACAACCGAGAAAGGGACAATCCCTACTTGCCAGACCAGCGTATCTAGAAGTATACAGGAGAATGCCCACTTTCCACGTAACAGCTGAGAGAGGGACAATCCTTACTTGCCAGACCAGCACATCTTGCCAAGTACACCAAAGTGCCCTCTTTCTCAAACAGTTCCCTCCATTTTATTCACCTGCCTGAGGTCTAGTTCCACCTACCATGGGCTGGGCCTTCCTCATCAACTAGACAATCTCTAGCAGGTTCACTCTGGGCTTAACTCTACTACTAATTCTCTACAAATGTGTCCACAGCTCAAACCTCAACCATCAAGTTGACCCCTGCATCTAACCATGACAGATGCTAACATCTGAGTATTATGCAGTTGCGTGTATCTTAAAATCTTAATCTTGAGGGCTTTTTTTTTCAACTGTTTCAAATGGTAAACAGATATGATGAGTCACATGTAGGATCCCAACACTCAGGCAGCTGAGGCAGGAGACTTAAGGAGCAGGGAATTTCTGCCTGGGCTACAATGTGAAACCATTTCTCAAACGAACAAACAAAAAAAAAAGTGAAGCCATTCTTAGCTAACAGGGAAGAGACAGAATGTGGGTTGTATTTTGCCAACCTCTGATTTATTTTATCCGAAAAACATTTCTCAAAGAAAGCTTTCTTATAAATTTAAAAAGGCAAGGCTGCTATTAACACCAATTAAAATTCTTCGGGACTGGTGAGATGGTTCATTAGGTAAAAAACGCTTATGTATAAGCCTGAGGACCTGAGTTCCATCTTTGGAACCCACAGGGAAGAAGGAGAGAACTGATTCCACAAAGTTATCCTGTGACCCCCACAAATACATTATGGCAAAAGAAGCGCTCTCTCTCTCTCTCTCTCTCTCTCTCTCTCTCTCTCTCTCTCTCTCTCTCTCTCTCATACAAATAGTTACATCTTAAAAAAAAGCACACCTATTTTGCATCCCCCAGAGTAGGCACTAGAGGAATTAACAGGTCAGGTAGCTTGTGCTTTTACCTCCTGAACATAGCTCCTGGCCTCATGCCTAGCATCTGTCCCATGTGCCCCATTGCTGCCCCACTGAGGCCAGTCATTTATGGGTGGCATTTACAGATTGTCTCCTCAGACTGAGGAAAAACCTGAATAACCCAGTAGATTTAGCCAGCTTCACTTGCTCATAGTTAGCTGCTGTGGCCAGGACACCTCTGATCTGTGGCTCATGAGGGGATTATACATGTGGGGGCGTCACCATTCTTCCTAACCCCAATGACCTCTCCCCATGTCTCTCACCCTTCAGCTAGGGAGGATTTGAAGTGTACTCTCCTGTGTCTGGACCTCACGCACGAACACTTGTAAGACTTAGCCTTTTGGCCATAGATAATAGAGCATGGGACAGCACGGGCCTGGGTTGGTGACCTGATGTCATGGCCCCTGTGGGCACCTAAGTGCCTTGGCTCTGTGGCAGGGGGTGGGGTGGGGGGGGCTCCAGACAAGGGCTCTAGGATGCTTGTCCGGATTCAAGGAAGAGAGGTTAGCAAGTCCAAATCCAAACAATGAGTGTGTGCTGGGTTTACACTGGCCCCTGGCTGTTCTGTGCACCTACCTGGTAAGGAGCAAAGAGAAGCTTCTAGAAGTCAATGCCTTTCACCCATGTGTCCTGTAGTCACAGCACTGGACTCAACTTCTCTGGGCCATCACCACCTTCGAGGCTGGCAGGGAGACCCCAGCCCCCAGACCAACACAGCCCACCTCTGAGGAAAGCATTCTGACCCCAAATATGTTCTCACATCCACATGCCTTCCATCAGAACCCACTGAAGGATCCACACCACCTGCTGAGAGAGTCCAGGGATTCCTGACACCCATCAAGTGGGAATGGCCAAACGTGACCATTTCCTTTTCTCTGCTGCATGCCGTACTGACAAGCCAGCGGGAGGAGTCTATGGAGGCCTTGAAACACTGATGATAGAGCGGAATCACCTGGACCAGAGCCCCGCCCTGTCTTAGACCAATTAAGCCAGAATCTGGAGGAGACACTAGAACTCCAGACATTCGAGTGTGTCTAAGCTCCAAGGTGAGTTCAGTAAGTGGCCAGGGTTCTGTGTGCCAGCATGAAGCAAGGAAAGGGGTAAATAGAAAGATATTTTGTTCCCCTCCCAAAACATCTTGCTGGTGGGTGTCTCTGGCTAGAGCAGAGCTGACCACAGCTGCCCCCTGTGTTGTAAAAGCTAGGTTAAAAACTCAGCTAAGCACCCCCACCCCCTACCCCTTCAGCTGCTGAGAAGGTCTTCTTGTTCTGCAGGCACCTGTGAAATGAGGAGACACACACCTTGGATGGTAGGTGTCATGTCACCCGACATGTTTCCGAGAAGAAGGGGGAGGGAAAGGGGGAAGGTGGGTTATCAGTGGCCAAGCTGAGAAAGGTGTATGTGTCCAAGTAAGATAATCTTAACCCTCAGAGAACCAACTGCTTCTGTCTTGTCTTAAAACTGGTACAAGAATTTTGGCTCCCTTTTTCTAATCTTTCATGTCAAAGGAAATATCAAATCACTGGGAATTTTTCTTCAGAATCATGTATTTCAGAAGAGCTACACATTTGCAAAATGTTTAATAGTTAATTTCCCATTTTTCAAAAACTTAGGTCGTTGGAGAATTCATCCTGACAGACAAAAAAATTCCAATGTGTTCACTGAAGGAAAATAACCCCAGCCACTGGGTTAACTGGTGTAATTTAGTGTCACAGAAAAAAGGCTTTGTGATTGTGTAACACTGACATCTTTTTAATTAAAAAAAATCATTCCTATGCCAAGCACTGTGATGCAGACCTGTAATCTCAGAACTAAGAAGGCTGAAGCAGAGGGATTACATGTTCCAGGCTATTCTTTTTATTAATAAATTTATTAAATTAACATTTTTATTTATTCAATTGTGCGAGTATGCATGTGTGCGTGTGTGTGTGTGTGTGTGTGTGTGTGTGTGTGTGTGTGTGTAGAACCACTGGCGAATTCGGGAACCACCATGGACCGCCTTCACCTCCTCCTTGTTTACTCTGCCCTGGGATTCACAGGCTCCACCCTACCAGGACCAGAAATGCAGGCTGCCCCCGCTTCTGCCCCAACATCTATACGTGGGGTCTAGGATCTGAACTCAGGACCTTCTACCTGCAAGGCAGAGGCTTAACCACTGAGCCACCTCTCCAGCCCCAAATTAACATTTTTATATACATGCTCCTTGGCTCCCTAATTTCTCCTCCCTTCCTTCCCTCCCACTCCCATCCTTACATGGGCCCAGTCTACTTCCTCCTATTCTTCTGTCCTTTGGTTTTATAGGTTTCCTCTGTATCTTCTGTATTCATACGGGTTCAGGTCTCTGTGGTAGACAGAGGCCCTTCCTTGGGCAGCCCACTGATATGAGTACTCCTTTAGCTCTGTCTGACTCCTTGCCCCTTAGGATCCTACTGCCTGCAACTATTTCTCCTGAGGGCCATATTGACATGTCCACTACTACGCATCCAAGCATTCTTGAACTACATAATGAGGACCCTGTCTCAAAAACAAATGTTTTTCACATATTTCTTTTTACCTACAGAAAAAAATGTATGCATGAATTTTGTCATTTCTGGAAAGAAAATGAAATGAGCATTATTGTTTCAGAGAAATAAACATTGAGGTTCAAAGATAGATGGTAGTGACTCTCCCCGAGATCAGAAAAAGTGAACAGAGGGCTGGGGAGATGGTTCAGGGGTTAAGCCTCTGCCTCACAGGCCAAAGGACCCAAGTTCCGATCCCCAGGCCACATAAAAATGCCAGATGGAAATGGCGGTGGCCTGTAATTTCAGCCCTGAAAAGCGGAACCTGGGAAATCTCAGAGCAGAGCAATAAGGAGTTAGAGAAATCAGGCTAATTCCCAACGTCACCCTTGGGCCTCCACAGGACACTCAAGTATCCTTTTACACACACATACACAAAACAGGAAAACCAGAGAGGGGCACTGTCTTTCAACAACACAGCTAATAATCCAACATTGCACACACCACAGTGAGAAGTGTATATGTGTAAAGGTCCGGGAGAGAAGGCAGATGCTGTACAAAGAATTAGAATTCTTTGATATTCCCAAATCTCCATCAGGAACTGGGATATAGCTCGGTGGTGGCTGCTTGCCTAAAGCACAAAATGCCCTGAGTCCTACCCTGAGTAGTGCTAAGGGAAAAAAAAAATCTTAATCAGAAACAGGTTTGTACACTACAGCCAGAACCACTGTTTCAAGTTAGCATGTTTAATCAGAAGAGAAGACTCTCCAATCAGCTTAATGAGTTACATTAAAGCAGCTATAAACTCCCTTTGTTTCCCTCCCAGTGCAGAAATCAACACATTTTTATTATCATCTCAAAGAGTAGGATCCTTAGGGACGAAGTAATGACAAAACAAACAGGTGTCTGAATGCCTGAATATTTGGCAACGGATTCTTTCGTTAAAATCAAATGAGCTCTGCAAACAAACATAGGATACAATGGAAACACATCCGTACCTTGATGGATAGCCTGAAAGAAGGGAGGGGCTTCTGGACCCTCACCAGATGACGAGAACCGGCTAGCAGCTGCCAACTGCCTGTGTCCCCAGCTGCACTGAAGAGTGAGAGCCACCTCCTTCGGACTTGATTGATTGACTGGTTGATTGATGATTGATTGATTACTTTTGAGAGGGTCACCCCGTGGTGTAGGCTAGCCTGGAACTTGCGATCCCCCTGCCTCAACTTTCCCAGTGCTGAGATTGCAAGTGGGCAGCATCACTCCAAGTGGTTATGCAGTCACTCAGGGTCATTTACTCGCCATCACTGTAAAGTATCTTTATAAGGCCAGTAATCCTGATGATGTGGGCAAGCAGAAAAGGAAGGAGACCGGCCTGGAGGTTATACCACTGATGTTGGGGAGAAGGGGAGCAGACATATGCCCAGAGCCCTATGTATAAAAGTCCAACCAGGGGGCTGGAGAGGTGGCTCAGGGGTTAAGCCTCCGCCTTGCAGGCGGAAGGTCCTGAGTTCGGATCCCAGATCCCACGTATAGACGCCAGGCGGAAGCGGGGGGTGGGGGCTGCACTTCTGGTCCTGGTAGGGCGGAGCCTGTGAATCCCAGGGCAGAAGGAGGTGGAGGCGTCCATGGTGGTTCGCGAATTTGTCCGTGGTTTTACACATACACAGACACACACACACACAGACATACACACACGCACGCACATACACACGCACATGCGCACAGTTGAATAAATAAGAAGAAGAAGAAGAAAAAAAAAAAAGTCCAACCAGGACTATTGGAGGAGCACTGGACTTGCCTGGATGTGTGAGGGAGGAAGAGAGACTTGGAGCTGTCAGGAGTGGAGTGCCAATTGACTCATCAGTCTCTTCAGGACAAGCCCACGGTCAGGTATTTGAAGACAAGAAACAGAGATGTGGTCATTCCCACCAACAGTTAGTGCAGGGTTCCCCAGAGCACCTCCACTTCAAGCCTATATGACCCACCACTCCGGAGCCACAAGAAGCAAACTGAAGACAGCCACTTTGTGGCTTATGATTTTCCTCCATTGCTCCACACAGAGTGAGATCCCAGAACTAGGTTCCAATGTCCCTGTGATTAATATCACTGTCTTTGTGACTGAAGGAAAGGAGACACCATTTTAAAGATCCTTTACATACAGGTAAAATTTCAGCTCCAGTTTATCCCCTGGACATTATGTCCCCATACAGAAAAATCTAACATCCCCCCTTTACTAAGTATGTATAAGTGTCTTTTTTTGGTCCAGTTTGATTTGATTCAGTTGGTTGGTTTTTTAAAACAGGGTCTCATGTAGCCCAGGCTAGCTTTGAACTCATTCTGTAGCCAAGGGTGACCTTGAACTCATGATCCTCTAGCCTCCAGCTGCTACTTGCTGCCCTAGAAGGCATGCGCCACCACACCCAGCTTGCTTTTGTAGGCATCTGTTATTTCCTCTTTTCTCTAGTCTTCTGTGTTGGAGGCTGCCCTGTGTGGATGGTTTACGGGTCCCATACAAGATAAGCAATGCTTCTCACAGTGAGCCCATAAAAGATTAAATGAAAATCACCAGGAATCAATTTTTTATGGGTTATAAGGCTCTGATTCATCTCATTAAGTCCTTCTGGGTAACCAAGTCCGATCAAATTCCCAGTTCTCTCCACTTTCCTGTTGGAATTACAGGAGCTTGGAGCTCAGAGCACGCCATATTCCTTCTCCGCAGGTTGAACAGGCTAACACAGCTAAGCCTGCCCTGAGTGGGGGCTACACAGAAATCCTGAGTCAGTTTTGCACTAATTGGTTCTGTAATCCTGATGTATTGGTTCATGACCCTCCTGGATAAATTACAGTATATTACATCGAGTCACTGTGTAGGACAAATCGAAATAGTTATCTTCTATTAACTCCATGAGGAGTAATAAAGAGATCTTTCCCTTCTCAAAGATTCCTTAGATCTATTTATACACAGAGACATGCATACACACACACACACACACACACACACACACACACACACACACACACGATCTCAGAGTTGTGATAAATTCCCAACTGCCAGGTTGTCTCTCTCTTTTCCCAAAGCTGATACATACTGACATCTTTCTTCTACTACGCCCACTACACCCTGGCTCCGAATCACCTGTGCCTTTCAAAGAAAGAACGTGAGCTGTAAATAGAACAGCAGCTTGATAAAAGCAGACAGACAGCTGCATTCTTCAGGAAAAGTCATCATGTGCCGGAAGCGAGCGTTCATATGTATCCATCCTGTAGCTTGAATCTGAGGTTCTTCACATGATTGCAAAAGCCAAGACTTAGTCCGATGATCGCGATGGCTCCGCAGAGCATTTCCTATAAGCAAGGTCCTGCTCCCAAACCTCCTGATGCTGACATCCCAGGATTCATCACCACCACCACCACCGCCGCGGCCACCACCATCATCATCAAAGGAATTCGCACTTATTGAAACCAGTTCACAAAGAGGAAAAACACTGAATAGATAGATTCAGGTTCCAATGTTGCCACCACATGGGGAGGAGTTGTAGGTAAATAGTAAAAATTATGACTGCCAAGGTCAAACTTTTTGATCCTGTCCACTTCTACAGAAGAATCAAAGTCTACTGTACAGATGATGGCCTAGTTCTCCTTTGAAAGAAGAGCCCCTTGGGGCATTCTCAAAGTAACTCTTCATTATATCAATTTATATGAAACAAAGTCCCCGACCCCAAATGTGAGAAAGAAAGCATGTGACTCTAAATACGTCCCGCATTCACGTGCTTTACCCTGACTGTATGGATCCTGGCGTTATCCATCCCCACCCTGGAATAGACTACCCGCGCCCTGGGCACATTACCAGTTCGCCCACTAAAAGGTGAATAGCTTTAACATACTCGTAAAAGGAAAAACAAAGGCCCGTTTGTTATTTCATGATAGATCCTCTTGGGAGTCCTAAATTCAAGGGCGGTTGTTGGCCACCTCCCATCACTCATACCGCCACAGCTTCCTGAAGACTCTCAGTGCCCGGCGATGCTTGGCTGTCCGTGCCAAGCGAGCGCCTGCACACGCGTCCAGCCAGAAGGGCGACTCTGCAAGCCCCAGCGTGTTGCCCCTCCTCTGCCCCGGCTGCCTCCAACACCCCTACCAAGCTGAGGAGGGACTGGCCACGGGCCGAGAAAGGCAGCTGCTCCCTCGGCCTCTGGCCGCCTCGTCAAAGGCTGGAGGAAGCCAAGGCCAGTGCCCCATCACATTGCCCAGGGCCCGCCATCGTCTGCCTCCCACATCGTGCACCCTTGATATATTCAAAGGTCCAGTGGTATCACGAGCAGGGGTCAGCTAAGCTGGACTTTGGGCATCCCTTAATGGGGCGCGGAGACTGTTCCATTCCAGCCTGGCTCAGCCTGGCCCCGAGGGGCGCGCCACTTGGTGGCCAACCGTAGCGCGGGGAGTACTCGAGCTGGGGTTGCTTTCCGGCCCCTGGAGCAAGATGTCCCAGAGGACAGAGCTGGCATTGCCAGGGAACTGGGGTGGGCAGGGTCCGCATCTGTGCACATCCTTGCTAAAGTGGCAGAAGCTATGACCACCAGTGTCGGAACCCCGGCTCCGGCTTGGTACCGCTTGGGGGGTTCCACTCACCTGGCAGTCGGGGCCAGAGACCCCAGCGGGGCAGGTGCAGCTGTAGCCCGGCTCACCGGCGGGGATCAGGCGCTCCTGGTCCGGCACAGAACGCGGGGTGCACACGCCCCCATTCCGACAGGGCTGCTCAGCACACGGTCCGGGCGCAGGCAGGGGCGCGGCGGGCACCGGGCTGGCCAGGCAGCCACCGCCGGGCCCAGTATCGAGCAGCAGCGGCAGCAGGGCCAGCGTGGGCAGCAGCTGGACACCGGGCACCAGGGTGCGGCGGGAAGGCATGATCGGCTGTGAGGGCGCGCAGGAACCCGGACCGCGCGCAGCTGGGCGCGGTGGCGGACGGAGGCGATGGCGGTGGCAGCGGCTGTGGCGGTGACGACTGGGGCTGCACGGCGGGACTGGACGCCTCCTGCAGCTGCGGGAGCCTTGGTTCCCCGGGCAACCGCGGGCGGGGCCGGAGGGGCGGGGCCGGAGGGGCGGGGCCAGCGGAGGCGGAGAGCCCGGCTACTCGAGTAAGAGCCCTGCAGGGAGTTGGGGGCCTTCCTCGCTTGGCCCTAAGGGGGCAGAGCGGCAGGCGTGTGCCGAAGACAGCCGGAGGGCACCGCGATGCGGGGTGCTAGACGGTACTCCAGCAGGGAGGAGAGTGGAGAGGGGCACGCAGGCGACTCGCAGCTGCTCCCCTCGGCCTCCTGGCGCAGAATCCGTGCGACCGCAGCGGGGACCGGCCTGACCTCATTCTTTGGGGTGCTCCACCCCTTCCCTCAACACCTGGTTCTCCCCTCCCCTCCCGCCCCAGGGCACACACAGCTCTATCACCAGCGAAGCCAACGCAAGGCGGGGAGCTCCAGTGACCTTGGCTTCTGCATGACTGCCCCAAAGCCCTTGTCCTTGGTGCTGACCGAGCAGTCTATGCAGGAAGCGAAAAGAGGCCTCTGATTATCGGAGTACCCAACTCTGCTGTTGAATCAGGGAGGAAATTGAGGCTCAGGCCGGCTGCACTGAAACCAGTGGGTCACTGCATTTGAGTCCCAGAACACCGTGGGATCCTAAAGTGCAGTTCCAGAAGCAGGACCGCAAAGGCCTTGTGGACAGCCGTGTTCACTCCTCGCTGTGCGTGGAAAGACACCACCATGACCTACTTCAGGCGCTCCGTACCTGCTCTAGGCAGCTCCTGCCCACAGCAGTGAGCTCACACTCGACCGCCCCTCTTGTCTCCATCCCCAACCGACCTCTCTCAGCCTCCCTAATGGGGGTAGGCGTCCCCAGGATAAAAAAGAAGAAAGAGAGAAAGAGAGAGAGAGAGAGAGAGGAAGAGAGGAAGGAAGAAAGAAAAAGAGAGAGAGAGGAAGAGAGAAAGGAAGAGAAGAAGAAAGATAGGGTGAAGAAAGGGAAGGGAAAAGCAAAAAGAAACATAAACAAATGTAGCAGTGTGGTGTCTCACATCCATAATCCCAGAATTAGGGTTGGAGAGACAGGAGGTCAGGAGCTCAAGGTCAGAGTATGAGGCAATCCTGAGCTACATGACAGTCCAGAGGAAGGGAGGGGGACAGAGAGTGGGGGGAAAGAGAGAGGAAGAAGAAGAGGATAAAAGTGAGGGAAAATGAGAAGAGGGAAAGGAAAGAGAATGAAAGAGAAGGCAAAGGTGATTCTCGGGATTAACAGCCTGGGAATTTTTTTTTTAGGGAACACAAAAAGTTTCGTAAAAGTCTGTTCTAATAACAAAGTGAGTACTTCACATGGTGCTTGGAGATGCCAATGATGAATGGTCAGGGGCTGTCCAAAGCCCTCAGTGGAAGCAGGAGGCTGACCACCCTGCTTCTACCAAACCTTCTACCCAAAACAAATGTCATGCCCTATGCTTGGGCCATGTTCCATAGCCAGTACAGAATGTGGCAGGGAAAATTTACACGTCCAAGGGGATCCAAAATTACTGCATGTCCTCTGCCACCTGCCGGCTGTCATCTGAGACCTTCTCTTTTTAGTCTTAATTTAGCGCCCCTCTAGTGCCCTCTGCTGGCGCTCATTATATTTTTGCCTGAGCAATCCTCACTTCGCAACAATGAAATAGAGAGAAATTAGTAATAGATTTACTTTCTAGATGCTGATTGCCAAATTTTCTAGATAATTTCCTTATTTTTTATAAAAACATTCTGTTTTTAATTTTTTAGAATTTGCATATTATGGCAAAAAATGTTCATTTTTAGTCAAGGCTAAAAAGAAAGAATAAATCCTCCAACTTGTATTGTGCTGCATAACTTTCCCAGGGGAGAAGCAAAGAAACATGAAGGAAGAGCACTAACAGGACAAGGAGAGGATTCCCTGCAAGTCCTGCTTGGTGAAGCAGTGTGCTGATGGAGGTTATTTACAGGAGTGTGGGTGGTGGGTGTAGTGTGATGCCACCAGCATGTCCCCAGAAGGACTGATGGGCAGTTACACCATGAAACCCCACTCCAAGTGATTGTTGACTCTTACAAGGTGATGATTGAATTCTCAAAGAGGAAAAAGGGCTCATAAGGGTCCCCGAGTCTCCCCACTCCCTCTGGGAGAGGCTATGGGTAGATCATCACACTTGCTTACTTTAAGATGGCAAAGGTCATGTTCAACCTGGAGGAAACAGTTATATAGCATAGGCAGGTCATGTGGTTAGTCATGGCCAAAGAACACGATTTTTCCATCCAAACGACAAAGCATCCATGCGGTAAGTACCATGCAAATAATGCATTTTTCTTATTACTTTCAAAGATGTAAATCCTTTGCAGTGGGCTGCAGTATAACTCAAATTTGAAATTTCCCCCACGAGCTCATGTTGGACACTGGATCCCCAGTTTATGGTGCTATTTTGAAACCCTTAGGAGGTGAGATCTGGCTGGAAAAGAAGGCCACGTGCTATGGACCTTTGAAGGTCATGCCTGCCCTAGTTTCAGCATGCTTTCTCTACTTCCTGTCCACTGCCATGTGAATAAGTCATCCACACAGGCTGCCTGCTGTATGGATGGTGCCATGCCCAATCATAGCACAAAATAACTAATGTGACTCAGACTGATGTGGTACCTGACTGGAATTTTCTAAGACTTCCAAATACACCACTAAAAATATCCAACTAGTAAATTACCTTGTCATAATAACAGAAGAGGTTAGAATAATATCAATTTTGTGTCTAAATGCAATCTGTGTTACCCATGTGTTTTAGCCAGGGTTCCCTAAAGGAACAGAATTAATAGAATGAATATATGTTACATGGGATTTATAAGATTGGTTTGCCCAGTATGATGTGAGTAGTCCAACATAGACCATCTTAACATGAAGAAGTTGAGAACCAAGAGCCCCTCAGTCTTTGAGGCTGGATACCTTGGCAGTCCCTAGACAATTCCTGAAAAGCCACTTGTTTTCAGTCAACATAGGAAAGCCAGAGACACTAGTTCTGATGATAGCAAAGAATGGCAGCGGCCCCCACAAAGATGAACTCTGGAACAGGGTATATGAACTCACCATCAGGATGTGAAGACAAGCAAGTCCATCAGTAGACCATCACGGGATCAGTGATGAAGCTGAGTGAGGAAGGCACCTGCCTGCAGACCTGGCAAGCTGACTGCAGTCTCTGGAAGCCCTCAAAGTAAGAGAGAACTGACTTCTGACCTCCCCCATGCACCATGGCATGCATGTGTTCTCTCTCTCTCTCTCTCTCAATAATTAATAAATAAAATTTTGAAAAATTTCATCATGGAGCAAGGTTAGGGCTGAGAGGATACCACCCCTCCCAAAGGATCTACACTTGGTTAGGAGAAACATTTTTTTCAGTGGTGTAGCCACTGATACGTTTCCAATGCACCTGTAAATAATTCTTCATTTGTCCTTGCTTCTGTAAAGTAACCCTAATTAAACTCATTGGTTCACACACACACTAAGACATGAAGGTAAGAGGGGAACTAGTTCGGAAGAGAAAGGGGACCAGAGGGAGTGACAAGAGAACAAGAGAAGGTAATGGGGTGCAGATGATCAAAATATAAATATGAAAATGTCATAATGAAACACAATATTATATATGACTAACATATGCTAATAAAAGCTTTTCTAAAAAAATAATGTATCAGCAAAGAATGGGATAAATTTTCTTTATTTAAAGTTCAATTCAACACATGTTGCCAAACTTTTTGTTTTTGGCGTGTGTGTGTGTGTGTGTGTGTGTGTGTGTGTGTGTGTGTGTGTGTATGAATCAGAGGACATTGTGTGCCTGTGGAGGCCCAAGAATGACTTTGAGAATCACCCTGGATTGCCCTACCTCCTCTTTGCTTTGTTCTGGAGTTTCCCAGGCTCTGCCTTCCAGGACAGGAAACAGGCTAATGCCATTTCTACCTCCATTTCTGCCTAGTGTTTCTACGTGGAATTCAGGATCTGAACTCAGGACCTTCTGCTTGTGAGGCAGAGGCTTATCTACATACAGAAATCAGTACTACTGTCAGCTGTTATCAGAGAAGCTTCTTTCTGCAGTGCATGAAAAGGCTCAATTGGTCAAAGTGCTGAGAATAAGCTACTGCTGAGTGCTTGATCCTGAATGGTACATCTGTATCAGCCTTTCCAAAACTCAGGCAATATCACAGAAGAGGGGGCAGGGGGAATGAATGTAAGGGCCAGAGGATGGGGAGGGGTACTCTCTTCTAGACATGACCATGGACCTTGCCCTCTTGAAATCAGAGCAGTTCTGGTTACCTGTATAAGACCAGCATTAAGATTAGGCCATTAACAGTATATGACATCATGGATAGAAGACGTGCTCATAAACCCCCCACTCCTCCCTTAGGGTCAGTTAATAGTTGCTAGAAGAGAAAATGTTATTTTCTTCAATAGTTGTAACCACTGGTAAGTTGTCCATGCTTCATCCCTTCCACCAATACTCATGCCAACAGTCCTCATAAAACTTGATGGAACACACAAAAAAGACTGCAAAGTAGAAGGGAAACTTGCTGAAAAGAAGAAGCAATGGGGCAAAAATGACCAGAATTCCTTACATTCTTGTGTAAAACTGTAAAAAAAAAAAACCTGAAACTAGGTGATGTTGACAACTGTGGCTTATCCATAGTAGGTAACAGATCACTGTCAGGTTAGAGGGGGTTTTTAGCCAATTATAAAAAATCTCACATTTGGCACAATACAACTCATACCAATATCAAGATAGAAAATTAGCTCAACCAGTGAAACCAGTGAGTTAAAATAAATAAAAGAGATAATAGAGAGACTGAAGATGCATTTGGGTTCACTGATCCTTGCCAATATTTTTACTTGTCCTACTTCCAGGAAGTTCTTTGTTCAAGTGTAATTTCCCTACTCTTGAAGTTAAGATAAGTCATGTGACTTGGCTCAGCCAATGAAATGTGAGGGAAAGTAGCATGTTCTTCTTCCAGGTAAAAACCTCAATGTTCTTTCCTGCTTACTGTGATGACCACAGCAGGATTCTCAGGGGTCGAGGCTCTTCCAGTCTCTGATCCAAAGAGTACAGTTTGATGAAGCAATTAGAATCTGCAAATGGCCAAAAGGCATGGGTAAGAAATAAGTCACCGGAAGATTAAGCCACTGAGTCATGCTGATGATATTGAATGCTCAAGGTCACACTAGTCAGAGGCTAGGCAGGACTAATGGCTTCCGATGAGTCACACTGCATGGCCAGCTGTCTCACGTGCGCTGTTCCCACCTGACAGAAGACTGAATCCTAGGAGGATTCTGGATTCTGTTCTGACCAAAAATTGTCAAGAAACAATTTAGAACTCATTTATGTTCATAGAGCTACATCTCAACTATATACATGATGACCTTGGGTGTGAGGAAAATGCTGAAGACCAAAGCAAGCATAATTACATTTAATTTTTATGTTTTTTTCCAACTGAAGAAAAGCATCTCCCCAAGCCTGCACAGGTTCATAAACACACTTAGAAACCACTGGCCTGTTAGGAAGTTTTCATGCATTGACCACCCTGGAGGCATGGGGTGGTTGTCCATAGACTCAGAAACTTACATGCAAAAGAAACAGCAAAGGTTACTTAGTATAATTCCCCAGGGTTTAAACTGAGGTCCAAGCTGGGATAGCGCTACCAAGCTAATGACCTTTAGCTTACTAGGATACCACAGCTGCCCTCCCTCTCTCCATAGCATCCCAGTTTGGTAGAGTTGTTGGTACGTTCATCTCTCTATCCCTCCCTGTGCCCACATCTGCCTGCAGACAGTGCTGCTGCTGCTGCTGCTGCTGCTGCTCCTCCTTGCCATGCTTAGTTGACCTTTATGCACACCAATGAGCTCCTCTGTCCCCTGCAGAGGTGGGTTTGGATGCTAAGCTGAGACTGGAACTGCCTTACAAAGAAAAGTCAAGCACCTGCCCCTCATGGCATTCCACGTCTAGAGCCTGTGAGTTCTTGTCCAGCTCCATGCCCTCCATAGATTCCATGCCTGGAATCCATGAGTTCTCCAGGGTGCCCTAGCCCCTCATAGTACTCCACATCTGGAATCCTTGAGTTCCGTTCTTTCTCTCCTCTAAGACTCTGCCTTAATCCTCTATGCATGTTCTAGTTTCAATCTTCAATTCCATCCATAAGACTCCTAGAGAGTGACCCCACAACATTTGGGGACCACAATCAGGAGACAGAAAAATAGAGGTAGATTCCACCAGCTAAGAGATGCCCTCAAAACTAAGGTGAAACGGAATTCATCTCACCTCTCCAGGACCTTCCACCTCAGCTAAACCCTCTTCCCTGAGAATAAGCAGGATCCATGTAATCCGGCCCCAGCATTAGTCTTTCCTCAAGAGATTCCAGATTAATATCCATAAAGCTTCAAATGTGGGACCTCTGAACCGTCTCAGCATCTCATAGATGAGGACCATTGATGCTCACACTTCCTTTGCCCCAGTTCAACAGGAAGTAGCTAGAGCGGTCATCGGCCCTCATCTTTTGAGCAGTCAAGTTCTCATAAAAATTAAGGGGGGAATTAGGCAGTTTTAGAGCAGCCATGGTGGACAGTCTCTGAAGGTCTGGGAAGGTTATCTCCCACTGCTGATATTACCCTGAAGGAACACACCCTTTTTTAACATTTTTTATTATTATTTCCGCTCATACAAATTTAACAGGTACTCCAGTCCCCTCCCTCCCTTCACCTCCCCCTGACCCCCCTGCTCCCCCCTCCCCTCTCCCTCCCTCCCCATCCCCCAGTGTACCCCCCCAATCCCCGGAGCATCCTTTAATGTGCATGCCAAACTCTCCTCTGGGCCCTCCTCTCCGATGAGGTGCAAGGACCCAGGGGCATTTCCCAGAACCCTTTCCTGAGGAACACGCCCTTTGTTATCTCCCCCCAACCCTCTTCTCTTTGTGAAAGGATATGGAGATTGGTTTTCCATTGTAGATAAACCCTATCATGAAGTGGACACAAATTGAAATGGCTTGAGCTTCAATATGAGCTAACCAATGACAAAAGCCTTTTTGCCAGGGCTTGCCTAAATGTACAAATATACCTGATCTGACAGCCATTGGAGTCCCTGAATTCTTTTCTAGCTCCTTGCCCTCCATGGATTCCATGCTTGGAGTCCATGAGTCCTCCAGGGCACCCTTGCCCCTGTATTCCACATTGGAGTTGGTGAGTTCTGTTCTCTTTCTCCAATAAACTCTGCCTTAATCCTAGAAAGAAAGAAATAAAGAAAGAAAGAAAGAAAGAAAGAAAGAAAGAAAGAAGAAGAAAGAAAGAAAGAAAGAAAGAAAGAAAGAAAGAAAGAAAGAAAGAAAAGAAGAAAGAAAGAAGAAAAAAGAAGGGAATAGTGGTCTGATGTTGATTGCAGAATTCTTCAACTGCGACCTGAGGGGGGGCAGCCAGAGGGGCGCGGGGCGGGAGGGCACAAGGGGCTGGTGTCCCGGGCGGGGCCCCGGAGGCTAAGCCGGCGGCCACGCGCGGGTGCTGCTGGCCGGCGGCTCGGTCCGGGGTGGGGGGCCGGGCTCTGGGAGGGGCTCTCTCTCACCATGGGCTCTGGTTCCGGTTAGGCGCGTGAGAGGGGGCTGGGGGCAAAGCCGGTGGCCGCGCGCGCGGGTGCTGCTGGCCGGGCGGCTCGGCTCCGGGGTGGGGCCAAATGCAGCAATTTATTGATCAATCTTTGCCCTCATCCTGTAAGCTTGCCTGAAGTTAAATTCCAGTGTTTGTCAGAAGTTTCAAGGCGATATAGTTTTGACAGTGTGGCATGACTGCTTTTTAGTGCTTTTGTTCAGTTGTGATGAAAAGAACAAGAAATCAGGCAAAAAGAAGTGAAAAAGTGAAGTTTGAAGAAAAATGTGAGGGCAAGTCTACAGAAAGTAGACAGCAAAATGGCAGCTATTGTTAAAGAGATTAGCTCAATTAGTGAACCTAAATCTGCTATCCTTTGGATAATAGGAAAGGCTTTACTCTGAAGGCAAGATCCTTAGGGAAGGCTCCCACCATAAGAATGTGAATTCTTTTGGAAGGGAAGAGCTAAAGGTTAGCTTTCCAAGGGAATTACCTGCTCCTTTAAAGCAAAGGTGCTACAGTCAGCACAGAAAAACTGAACCAGCTATGAATGAAAGGGGCCAGCCCCCAACTCAAGGTTTTAACAGAATTTGGCAAAGTCAATCACATGGTTCTGGTTTTAGAAGCATCAAAGTTGCAAGAGGGAGAAGGTCGTGGGTCCCTTCTCCAAGGTTCTAGAGAATGGCAGAAACCAGGCAGTGCATGGCAGGAAGTGTGCAGCTAAAAGGCCCAAGAAAGGCAGTTTGTGCTATATAATTAAAGCCTTGTTTGCCATTGAAAAGTGAAGACATTAGAGACGCCAGAGCCAATGTGGGATATCAGCCATGGAGAGTTGTATACAATGGGAGGAGCCAGCTCAAGAGAGTGATGTGTTCTATAGGCAACTGTACTGGAGGGGTAGAACTGAAGTCCTCTGGAACTGAGATGATTTCAACAAGATGTTCATCTGCTGGATTTGAAATTTGTCCTGCTGGCTTTTAGTCTTTCCATGGTTCAGTCTTTCCTGGATATACCTCCATTCTTCCCTTCTGGAATGGGAATGTTTATTCTGTGCCATTGTATATTGGAAGTATGTAACTTGTCTTTTGATTTTATAGGAGGCTTTGGACTGATGTAGTTGATGGGACTTTTAAAGTTGGACTGAGTATGATTTTCAATGTGAGATGGCACTGAGTCTGTGGGGGAAATGGGTGGAGTGTCATGGTGTTGGGGGAAGCAGTTATGCCCAGGTTCTTGTATTCAAGGAGTCACAGATTGAAACCAGAACACATGTAGAGAATTAAGACAGTTTATTAGAGGAGAGAAAGAATGGAACTCACAGACATGGATTCTGTGAGGGGCAAGAGAGCTGTCGAATGGACTGTGACAAAGTGTGGTGTTCTTCTTCAGAGACTCTATATCAACCACCTAGAACTAGGCTAGCTTAGTCTCTCCCCATCTTGAAGCTCAGGGAAATTTGCGGAAGAGGGGGTGGTAAGAGTGTAAGAGCAAAAGGTGGGGGAGCATGATATAAGATACTCTGATACTAGTTATGGCTGAGGCAATTCAAATTGGACTTTGCATGCCCTGCGCATTGTCCCAACCACTGTGGACCTCACAAAGTCTAGCATCTGCTAAGGGCACCAAGGGCCTTGGGGTAAAGGTGACGCCACCGCCGTGTTCCTTACCTAAGGGGAACACGGGAAAAGGGTCAGGGAAAGGCCACTGGGTCCTGTTCGTCTCATCAGAGAGGAGGGCCCAGAGGAAAAATCAGACCTGCACCAAGAAAAAGGACTCTCGGGAATTGGGGCGGGAGGCACTGGGGGTGGGGGGGAGGGGAGGTGTGGGGGAGGGGGTGCAGGGGGTGGGGGGGTACGGGGGACGAGGAGGAGGAAGGGAGGGAACTGGGTGTCCTAAAAGTTTGCTGAGCTGAATAAAAAAAAAGTAAAAAAGAAAGTAAAAAAAAAAAAAAGTGTGGTGTTCTTGTGTCCAGGGAGAAATAATGTAAAAGGATTAGAGGAGAGAAAGAAAAAAAACCTCTCAGACATTGAGTCTGTGAGGGGCCAGGGAACTGGAAAGGATCTATGGATTTAGGGATGGAATCCATGAGGGGCAAGAGAAAAGCCAGAAAGGGACTCATGGATTCCAGATGTGGAATCCATGAGGAGCAAAGAAGCCAAAGATATCTTCCAGAGTCAGGGTTATTTATAGGGTTAGGCAGACCTGGGAAAGTGGCTTTTGCTCATTGGTTATCTTTGCAAATTGGAACTTTTGGTTCTCTACATCTCACTGGTATGTTCATATTGGGGTCCAACCCAGTGATATTGTGTCTGTTGCAGTCAGCCTGCATGGTTGCTGATAAATGACCATCAAATGGCTTAAGGGAACAAAGGTTTATTCTCTCTTACGATTCCTGGTTACAGTTCTCAGTCCAGCTTGACAGGAGAGCACACACCAATATTAGGGCCCAGGAAACTGGCCACACCATCACCACATAACGGCTGAGATATGGACAATCTTTACTTGCCAGACCAGCATGTCTGGCCAAGTGAACAACTCTAAAACAGCTCTCTGTGATTTATCCAGAGCCTATTTCCACCCACCATGGGCTGGGTCTCCCCATCAGCTAGACAGTCTCCTTCAGGTTTGCTCTGTGCTTAACTCAACTATCAACTCTCAAACCTTCAACAATCAAGTTGACCAACCTGTGCTTAACTATGACAGTGACTGATCTTATGGTCAAACTATTTCTTAGCTTATTTGTAATGGAGAGCTCATCTCCATATCCTTTTTATGAACAGAGGATTGGGGGAAGTTGGTGACCTTATCTATGTGAAAAATTTGAACCAGTTCCTCCAGATTAATAGTGTTCCTTCAGGATAATCTCAGCAGTGGGGGGTGACCTTCAAAGACCTTCAAAGATCTCCCAGCTTGGTTGCTATAAAACTGCCTAAATGGTTTGAATGTGACTTGTCTCTCACATGCTCATGTGCCTGAATCTTTAGTTTGGGAAAGTCATGGCATCTTTAGAAGGTGGCACCTTACTGAAGGAAGGTAATCGCAGGTGGTAGGCCTTGAGGTCAATTTTAGCCCTGTCCTGCTTGAGTGAGTGAGTGAGGCTGCTCTTGAGCTTGCAGCAGCAGCTCGCAGCCTCCTTGAGGTCTGCAATGATTTAGGCCTCTTCCAGCTTCTGCCACCAGCCATGCCTTTTCTAACCTGAAGGACTGTATCTCTCCTCTTGAACTCAATCACGTGTAAGCGAATCAATCTCCCTTTCCCTTTAAGCTTACTTGGAAGTTTGGTAGTACTAGATGGTCTCACAAACGAAGTAACGGCTACAACCAGCAGGTGTTTTTATGAGACTGTCTTGGTGGACTGACTTCTACTTCTTCTGCCGTCCTATCCTAATTACTCCTTCCTCTCTTCCTCCTTCATTCCTTCCTTCCTTCCTTCCGCTTCCTTCCTTCGTGTCCTTCCTGTCCTTCCTCTTCCCTCCTTCCCTCCTCCCCCCGTCCTTCCTCCCTTCACCCTCCTTCCCTCCCTCCACTCCCTCACCCCCTATCATTTCTCTTTCTTTCTTCTCTATTTCTTCCCAGATTAAATAGCCATAAAGCTGTCAAATGTGGACCATCTGAAACCGTCTCCACGCATCTCATAGATAGAGACCATGAGGCATCCCCACACTGGCCTTTGCCCCAGGTCCAACAGAAGTAGCTAGAGCGGTCATCGGCCCTCATCTTTTGAGCAGTCAAGTTCTCATAAAATTAGGGGGAATTAGGCAGTTTTTAGCAGCACCATGTGTGGCAGTCTCTGAAGGTCTGGGAAGGGTATCTCCCCTGCTGATATTACCCTGGAAGGAAACCAACCGCTTTTTTAACATTTTATTATTATTTTCCGCTCATACAATTTAACAGGTACTGCCAGCCCCTCCCTCCTCACCTCCCCCTGCCCCCTCTCCCCTTGCCCCCCCTCCCCTCTCCCTCCCTACCCCATCCCCCAGTTGTAAACACCCCCCAATCCCCGGAGCTCCCTTAATGTGCATGCCCAACCTCTCCTCTGTGGCCCTGCGCTCTCGATGGTAGATGTGACGGACCAGTGATTTCCCAGAACCCTTTCCTAGGAACACGCCCTTTTGTTATCTCCCCCCAACCCTCTTCTCTTTGTGAAAGGATATGGAGTTGTTTTTCCATTGTAATGAACCCTTCATTACATTGGACACACATTGAAATGGCTTGAGCTTCAATATGGCTAACCACTGACAAAAGCCTTTTTGTTTGCAGCTTGCCTATAATGACTAAAATATGACTGATCATGACAGCCATATGGTAGTCCCTTGACATTCTTTCTAGCTCCTTGCCTCCATGGATTCCATGCTTGGATCCATGAGTCCTCCAGTGGCCACCGTGCCCCTGTTTACATTCCACATTGGAGTGGTGAGCTGTTCTGTTCTCTTTTCTCAATTAACCTCTGGCCTTAATCCTAGAAGGAAAGAAATAAAGAAAGAAAAGAAAGAAAGAAAGAAAGAGAAAAGACAAAAAGAACGAAAAGAAAGAAAAAAAAAAAAGAAAGAAAGAGAAAGAAAGAAAGAAGAAAGATAAGAAAGAAAGAAACGAAACAAAGAAACAAAGAAACAAGAAAACAAAGAAACAAAGCAACAAAGAAAGAAGGAAACAAAGGAAAGAAGGAAAGAAACAAAAATAGAAAGAAAGAGAAAAGAAACGAGAAAGAGGGAGGAAAGAAAGAAAGAAAGAAAGAAAAGAAGAAAGAAAGAAAGAAAAGAA
>JALPQD010000488.1:1381795-1517406 GCA_023101885.1 Typhlomys cinereus
CACCAGCAACTTAACTTTTTTTTTTTTTTTTAAATATTTGTTTATGAGTGTGTGTTAATCAGAGGCACTGAGTCCAACGATGACTTCAGGAATCATCTTGGACTGCTTCTACCTCCTCCTTTTGCTTGCTTTGGGATTTCCCAGGCTCCACCTGATATGAACAGAAGTACAGACCTCTGCCGTTTCTGCCTGGCATTTTTTATGTGGGACCTGGGATCCGAACTCAGGACCTTCTGCCTGTGAGACAGAATCTTAACCCCTGAGCCATCTCTCCAGACCCCAGCAACTTAACTTAATTGGAGAAGTGAGCAGGAATGAAGGCCTGGGTGCAACCTCTCATAGCACCTGAGCACCGTCATCCGCAACTACATAACAAATTGCAGGCCAGTCTGGGAGCCATGAGTCTTGACATCTAGGCTGGAGGAAGGGATGCTCTTCTTTTAATGAATTTATTTTCAGATTAAAAAAACAAGTTTATTAGAGCTGAGGGCCTGGTGGCCAAGAGAACCACAATTTATCCTACAGGTAGGAGAGCATTAGAACCCAAAGAGAGAGGGGAAAGGAGATGAGAAGATCAAGAGAGAAAGAAAGTGTTTTTTTGTCTCTTTTCAATATTTATTTATTTGAGAGAGGAGGAGAAAGAGCGAATGGGAGAAAAATGCATGGGAAATGGTGGAGGTCAGAGGTCGTTCTCTCCTTCTACTGAGTCAATTTCTGAAGACCAAGTCAGGTCTCCAGATTTGTGAGCAGGCACTTCCCTACTGAGCCATCTCACTGGAAACGGCTGATGCTTAGAAGCATATTGGTTCAAGCTCCTCACCCACTCTCTAGTCTTCCTTGTGCTGGGAGCCCTGTGGTTTCAGGAGGAAAGGAGAGCATGTAGGCTCTAGCCCTCTGCCAGGAAGCCTAGATCTCACAGTGGGTTTTGGATGAAAGAAGAAGATAAAATCCAAGATGTTCCATGGGAGAACAGTAGGATCACAGACCCTTTGTTGATATTACTGTCCCAGGCCAAGTGTCTGGTCGGAGGCCCTAGGGAGACTCTGTATTCTGGATATGCACTCCAGGAAGACGTTTGATTCCCACAGACAGACCAACCCTAACTGAGAATGGACTGCTAAGCACCCTTCTCCAAGGAACGAGGAATGAAAAAACAAAAAGATGCCAGGTGTCTGTGGTTTTTGCCTTTAAAAACTGTTGCTTAACATCTTTTGGAGCTACACTTCAAGATGAAAGAGCTGGGAGGTGTGGCCCCGTGCACCCGTTTCCTGTAGTAAAGCTTTTCTTCATCCAGTTTCTGTGTGGTGAGTGTCCGGACCCCTCAACAAGATTTTAATGATATCTATTAGATGTTGTATGTTATATGGGTTATACCTCACATATTGTTTGTATTCCTTCTGTGAATTCCGTGATTCTAGAGAATCTTGAATCATATACCTTGCCATGTCAGTTCACCTCACCAAACAACTTCACAGAAAAGGCCAGAAAATTGTTTCTGAGGGACTTTGGCAAGATCAGGAAAACAAGATGCAGGTGGTCATTCAAGGTGGAGTATGATGGACCGCCATACCAGATGTGGAGAGCATGAGGAAAGTTTCCGTGAGGTAGAAATGAAGGTGGAAAGGCTGGGAAATGAGAAAGCCTATGTGTAATAGTAAAAGAATGTGAAAGCAAGTGAATGTGAAAGCCGCTGTATGTAATTGTGTGTGATGGATCAGTGGGTCGTCGTGTCAGCCTAAGCTGTGAGATAGATAAGTGGGTCTCTGCATAATAAATGAAAATGTGTAATAATATCAAAATGAGGTCAAACAACTGTATTGTCAGTGTAAACAGACATGTACCCCTGATGATGTGATGTGGAAGAAAACAGTATTGGAGGGCCAGGCCGATAAGCGGGACCTCAGTTCGGTAGGGACAGAGCACCGCGAGATTCTGTCCGCTTGGCAGCCAAACTCCCTGATGCAGCTCCAGCCAAAGTACACCCTGCTACCCTGAGGACATGACCGTTGGTCGTGGCGCACCCCTCAGCTCTGGCAATGCGGGGAAATGGCCCTTCGTGCAGTCCTGGTCCCGGCTGGAGACCTGCGCCCTGGAATATGTCAATCAGTAAGCCCCCTTGTGGTGTGGTTAATACTGGGTGGTATAGACCTCGGGGAGGTAGAAGTCAGCGGCACAGGCCCCTAGATATGCTTGCAACAGAAGCCCTAGAGAAACTCTATATTCTGGATATGCACTCCAGGAAGACGTTTGATTCCCACATATGTCTGTCTCATTTCCCTGGCTCTTTTCTCTTTGATTCATTTCACATCATTTCCTCCATGCTGCTCTTCTGTGAGGTAGGGACACCCAGTTAGCATAAGAGCCTCATCCTCCTCCTGGGACATCATGTCTGCTGACTGATCTTTCATCCTAAACAGTCTGTCTTTGGTCTGTAGTAGTAATAAAGATGACTATGTAATGACACAGATTTTTCTTGAGCTCACAGATATTTGACCCTGACTGTATGTGACTTTTTCACAAGAGCCAAGATAGCAGAGCTTCCAATAATCTTGACAGTTACCTCTCTTGTGTAAAGAGAAGGTTAAAAGGAAAGAACACACAAATTGGCTGATATTGTTGTTAATTAATACTGTTACTTCATTCTTGTATGTGCAAGCCATGTCTATGTGGGGTTTCTGGGCATTTGTATATGTGGGAGTTTAAGTCCAGATTAAGTGCTTGCCAGAAATGACTGTGGCCTGCACTTCCAGCTCTGTAAAATGGAGCCTGGAGAACATGAAACCAAGCCATAAAGTCCAGGATTACTCCTGAAATCATCCTTGGGTCTCCATGCGCACAAACAATGCCCACACACACTCACCAACAGAAAACAAATAGTATGTTTCAAAAATAAAAGTAAGAAATTGAATCAGCTCTAGCTGTGTAAAAGGGTTAACCCACAGGTACACTTGAAATCACTCCACAAAGAGATCTGTGGTCATACTGTAAAAGTTAGACAGCAAAAGATTTCATCTGCTCTTTCATACAAGCATCCCATGGAGGGGCTGCGTGCCTGTCCTGCCTTGCCTTTGGGAGGTGCAGGGCTATTGGAACTGGAGCAAAGCCCATCTTTAAGTCCTTGCTTCTCCTCCTACTTGTCCTGTAGCTGCTACTTCTGTTTCCTGCTGAAAGGCTTCTTCCTAGGGATGGCCTGGATACAGCGCACTGTGGGTCTTCAGCTGAGCTCCAGTATGGCATGGGAATCTTGCTGGAAAAACTCCTAGCTGGCTCAAGCCCTGACAAAGGCAGCAATATGTCTGGGGACCCTACACCTAAGAAGGCTGCACCCACAGCATGGGTATCAGGCAGTTGACCTATCCAGAGAGCAGACTAGAGATCCAAAATCTCAAAGAAGCTTACCCAAACCCACCTAAAGTCTTGCAGCACATGGGGAACACAAGCAGTTTCTTTTGAGGAGTTTTTCCTATCTGCAATGGAGACCTCATCACCACATCCTTGGCGAACTTAAGAACAAACCTCACCCAGGTGTGGTGGTTCCCACCTAAGCTCCTATCTCAGAGGGGGCTGCTGAAGAGGGAGAAATTCTGGGTTTAAGAGGCTGCTCAAGTCTATTACATCATTTCCTCATTGACCAGAGCTCAAGAATTAGACCACATGCTGTAAAAGATATTCTACTAAACAGCAACCCATCAATCTCATGTGTGTGGAGAGAATCTGGGAATAGCCCTGGACCTGCATCCTTGTTTCAGTTCTTTGTCGCACATGGAGATCTGACTCCAACAATCTGCAAAAAGCCCAAAAACTAATTGCTGATTATGAAGTTGGTAGAGACTCAGTCAGCACACAGGTTCTTTACAGAATTCACTGAAAGATACCTTGACAGGATTCAGATCTTTGGGTTTTGAGTGGTGTCTAAATGACATTGATAACACTGGCCTCCCCCAGCAGGAGAAATGGCAGAGGGGACTAATGAACATGTTCAGAACAAAGGAATTTCCTTTCAATTAGGCCTTATAGCTTTGTTGGGTTTGAATTTAGAGAGGCGTCTATGGCCTGGGACATGGGCATGTCTCTGAGTTTAGCAGTGAAGGTTGTAGATATGATTTATGATGTGATTCAGAAAGCTGATCCTATTGTGGAATCTAACCTGGGGCTGCTACAGACAGGCGGTGACAGCTTAGGGAAGGTGCTAGATTGACAGCAAGTGGCTGATCGGCTTAGCTTTTGTGATCTAGCAGTCAGAAGACCAGCACCATAACCTTCTCAGCCATCATTTCATTCCCTCAATCACTTAAAGTCACTTCATGCAGTAGGATTTGTGGAAGGCCAAAGATTAGGGGTTCTGGAAGACACTTAGGTGGATAGTCTACTTGGGTAAGAGATTGGTTAGAGCTAGAACTGCACAGGAGGGCACATGGCTTGACTCTATGAACCATTAAAGCCCACATGGCAGAGTAGGGTGTTTCAGAGGAAAGGGTCCTTTCTAAGCCATGTAATGTATGAATAGTGTGGTATGTGTTTGCACTCGGGTATCTGATATTGAGTTCAGAGAGAGCGGTGTGGGCAGGGGCTGGGTTTTGCATTCTCAGGAAGCAATGTGTGACCCTGAGATTGTAGAGAAAATGGAGGTTCAGGAGATAAGTTATCATGTGTCCATCATGTGGGGGTGCACCCCAGACACCTGCAGCCCCAGATGATAATTCTGGAGCTTGGTAGTCTGGACCCTGGAAACACAATCAGCCTACATGGTGGGGACAGGCACAGGAGCTGCTGGGCATGGCCTGCAAGGCATGTGTTCTGGTTCAGTTTTCTAAGTGAAACTGATTTTACATGTAGCTTGGGGACAGTCCTGGCGTCAGGGTTTCATCACTGTTTGGTCAGTCTGAATACATAGATTGATTACTATTGCCAACTGAGGCACATAGGATGCAAGTCAAGTCACCTTTAGTAACACATGCATGCACCTCATACACATATGGAAACAATGTGGGATCCATGGTAGACAAAGAGGTATTTGGAGAGTCATGGAGGGCTGAGGTTGGGTCAGCTGTGGAAACTAGGGCCAGTACTGATCCTGATGATCCAAAGCTACAGATGGGGTAGGGACCACCCAAGACCACTCATCAGCAAAGAAAGAACACAGCTGAAGTCTCAGGGACAGTAGCGAATTTGGGCCTTGCCCCACACAGCTAGAGTCAGGTCCCTAGGGCTCTTGCTATCTCCATACTTGTTGTCTAACCTTTTATGGGGTCCCCATGAGGGAGTTATACCCTCCCTCTAGTATACCACAGCAAGTAAGTTCTTGGGCATGGTTTCTTTGATAAGACATTTAAATACTCATCCACTCTGGAGTCCCTGTGTACCAAAAACTTGGACCTGATTGATGGTGATGGACTTGTGAGGTTTATGGTCCATCCAGGGGCCCCACCATTCTCTACCTTCATTGGAATCAAAAGCTACTTAGAGAATGGGTCTGTGGTGGAAAGGGACAGCCTAGAATTCAGTCTTTCAAAGAAGGTTTGGGAGAGGCCATGGTACACAGATAGATGTCAGCGGATAACTTTGAAAGTCACGTGACTCAGTTACCTACTTGGGCTTCAGAGGCTTAAAGCAGGTTTCCCATTGTTGATTGCAGGTTGCTTAACCCACAGATCTATCACACTGGTCCCTACAAGCCTATATTATGGACTACAGAATTACTCAATGCAGGGCTGTCATAATTAGGCAACTTGACAGTTGAGGGTTTGACCTCTGAGCACATTTGTGGAGAATTAGTAATTGAGTTAAGCCTAGAGTAAACCTCCAAGAGATTGTCTAGCTGATGGGGAAGGCCCAGCCCATGGTGGGTGGGTGCTATTTATACAAGAACTCTCTGGAATAAATTACAGAGAGCTGGTTGAGAGACTTGGCATCCTTCTGTACACTTGGCCAGGCACGCTGGTCTGACAAGTAAGGATTGTCCATCTCTCAGCAGTTTTGTGGTGATGGTGTGGCCAATTTCCTCAGCCCTGGTATTGGTGTGTGATCTCCTATCAAGCCAGACTATGACATGTAACCAGAAATTGTAAGAGAATAAAGTCCTTGTTCTCTTAACCATTTGATGGTCATTTATCAGCAACCATGCCAGCGAACTGTAACAGAATTTGGTACCCAGGAATTGGGGTGTTGCTGATTAATCTGACTATGTGGATTTTGTGGCTTTTGAATGATTTTGCTGGAGAAAGTTGGAAATTCTTGAAGATTTACACTTTGTAGATTACCAATACCATTCTTCAGAGTTTAGGGGCCAATGTTAGTGTTGAGAGAATTAGGGATTGTTTGGGCCCAATTTTTGATGAGGGAAACAAGGACTTTGGCGAAGTCGAGTTTGAAGATGATAGACTGTTTTCTTGATAGAGGAGAGTTGTGGTGACAGCCTTCAGGATTTACATGAGGAAAGGGTAGGCAGCTGAAATGAGCATCAATGAAGGAAAACCTAGTGACTTGCACTGGGATGGTGAAAGATGTGAAAACCACCATATGGCAAGTTCATGGCTTGAAAACCCAGATTCCTTCAGGGGCCAAAAGCCCAAGTCAAAGCTGTTTCTTTCCCTTTGCAAATTTGGCTGTCTAGAAAAGAGGCTTTTTCAGCATCAGCATGTTAAAGTTGGTACAGCTGTAGCTCCAGTGGACTAAGCTACATTTTAATCTCGCTTCAGAATCTGGTAGTGTCATTCAGGTGATACTGGTTTTGATGTACTACTGAACAGTTCATGGAGAGGGGCAAAAGCATGGCACCAAGTAGCAGGCATAGAGTTCCTGCAAGAGAAGGTGAACCTTATAGCTGCAGAGGAACGCAGACTACTATTGGAGATGCCAGAACCGTGGGACTGCTACTGAGGACAGTTGCGAGTGGAGATTAAGCCCAGTTCAAGCAACTCTGCTTTTATAACTTCAAGCTGCAAACAGGGACTGGGAATACCTAGGAATCTTTGAGCCACCTTGACTCCGATGAGCAACAGAAGACAGACATTGAAGTACAGGATGTGGTAATTTGCTGGACTTTGGTCTTAACTTATTGTTTTCTCATTGTTACAATGATTCCATTTGGAATATTTAAAGATTTTATTTGGCATATTTAAAGAAAGACTTTTAGTTCCAACATTTTAATAACTAAAATTTTAATGAGAATATTTTAAATTTGTTTATGAAATGTATTTATATTTGTAAGATAACTTTAACATGTGTGGGGACAAGGAAAGGTTACAGTTTAAAAGTGCATTTGTTTTTGTGTCAAGTTGACAAGGGGTGGAGTGTCATAGTTAAGCAGAGGTGTCAACTTGACTGTTGAGAGTGTGAGTTCTGGGCACAGTTGTAGAGATTTGATGGTTGAGTTAAGCCCACAGCAAACCTGAAGGAGATTGCCTAGCTGATGGGGAAGACCCAGCCCATAGTGGATGGGATTAGGCCCTGGATAAATCAGAGAGCTGGTTGAGAGAGTTGGCATCCTTCTGTCCACTTGACCAGACATACTAGTCTGGCAAGTAAGAATTGTCCACCTCTCAGCCATTATGTGGTGAAGGTGTGGCCAGTTACCTCAGCCCTTGTATTGGTGCATGCTCTCCTGTCAAGCTGGACAAAGAATTTAACCAGACTGTTGTAAGGAAAAAAACTCCTTGTTCTCTTAAGCCATTTGATAGGAAGTTGTCAGCAACAATGCAGACCAACTGCAAAAAGGCCACAGCCTGATCTCAGCAAGGAACGCTGGTAGTCTGAGACATGAGGCTGTCCAGTTCCAGGCTACCTTGGGATATATAGATGTCATGACTTGAAATGTGCCCCTCATAAAATCATGTTCCTGGGAAGATCATGGTATCTTTGAGAGGTGGAGCCTTGCTGAAAGAAGGCAGTCCCAGGGGGTTGGCCTTGAGGTAGATTAGTCTCACCAGGAAAGGTAAGTTTTTTTTAAAATTTTTTATTATTATTATTATTCAATTGTGCCCGCGCGCGCGAGTATGTGTGTGTGTGTGTGTGTGTCTGTGTGTCTGTAGAACCACGGACGAATTCGCGAACCACCATGGATGCCTCCACCTCCTTCTGCCCTGGGATTCACAGGCTCCGCCCTACCAGGACCAGAAGCGCAGGCCGCCCCCGCTTCCGCCTGGCGTCTATACGTGGGATCTGGGATCCGAACTCAGGACCTTCCGCCTGCAAGGCAGAGGCTTAATCCCTGAGCCACCTCTCCAACCCAAGTTTTTTTTTTTATTAATTCAATTGTGTGTGTGTGCGCATGTGTGTGTGTGTAGAACCACGGGCAAACTCGGGAACCACCATGGACGGCTCCACCTCCTCATTGTTTACTCTGCCCCGGGATTCACAGGCTCCGCCCTACCAGGACCAGAAACGCAGGCCGCCCCCACTTCTGCCCGGCATCTATACGTGGGGTCTAGGATCTGAACTCAGGACCTTCCGCCTGCAAGCAGAGGCTTAACCCCTGAGCCACCTCTCCAGACCCGGAAAGGTATGTTTTTACAGTTGGAAACCTGCAGCTCTCAGCCTTCCGGATGGTATGACTTACCCTGCCTCAAGCTTCTGCCTCCAACCATGCTGTTTCCACCATGAAAAACTCTATATCCATTCCAGAACCATATACTGAATGAATCTCCTTTCCTTTTCTCATTTAAGTGGCTTGACTTTGGGTATTGTCTTTCAGCAATACAAAGAATAACCAGTATACTAGGGAAACCTAAAACTAGTTAATATATCCCATGATTGAACATTTTTCAGGCCCTTGTTCTGTAACATAAAAAGCCTGAAGCAAGTTAAGGCATGGAGAATGGATGCAATACCTCATTGATTACATGGAGACATGGTTAATGTTTAGAAGGGAGAAGACTCAGCATGAGTAGGGTTTTCATAGTCCCTGGGCTTGTGTGGAGAGTGGAGGACAGAGGTGAGTGAGTTATCCCTTGTCCCAATGAGGTATGTGAAAAAGCGCTGGCTTTTCATGTGGTGACTGGCCTTTGGGTAGTGAACGGCCAGCCAGCATAGTTTTAGTTCTGAATATGGGGGTTGGTGGAAAGGGAATCAGTCATTCCAGACCTGTATTGAGGATAAGGAGTGACACCTTCATTCTTTGCTACTTTCTGCTGAACAGAAACAGCATGGGATGGTTACAGATCCATGTGACAGTGTCCCATCCAGGTGCCGATGGGGAAGGGTCCCAGGGAGAACTCAGGGCTTGAAGGATTTTAACTAGGAGAGCCAAGAGTGACAAGAAGGTTAAGAAGACAGACTCCACAAAGAACAACTGAATATATTAAAACCGAGGGTTTGATTTAAGGGGCATGAACTATTGTATCCAGGTGTGTAAGGAATTAAGCTAGTCACTTACCTGGTTTAGCTCATTACATAACAAGTAATAATCATCAGAACATGACAGTCATTGGCAATTAGTGGTTAAACTGGGTCCAACATAATCTGGTTCTAGAGTTTTAGCCCCAGAACTGAACTAAACAAAAAGCAATGGACCAATAATGTACACGGGTTGGGATAGTTGTTATTTGGTTTTGATTTACTTAAAATTTTCTCAATTCACACAAACCTCACAGGGCTGATATTAGGCCAGGGCCTGTGATCTAGCCTGAGACAACGGAAAGATTATGGGCAACAAAAACACAGGAGTTAAAGATGATGCTCATTATTCTCATTATCTAGTGTCTTTCCAAGATTGTGATGCATCGTGGGAAATCTCCCAGTGACAGGCAGGTGAGGCAGGCTCTCCTGGTGATTCTTCAGATGCTCTGGACACTCCTAAACATTCTTCTAGAAGCTACTTATAAGTTTTGAGTTCTCCATAAGGTGGTTCTAGAAACTGCCTTGATATGTGGCCCACACTTGCATCATTTTGCAATCCTATTTAATTCTGTCAAATACTGGAATACAGTATTTGACATCCCATCCCCAGGTACCAATCTTTGAAAAGGAAAGTAAGAATGTCCATTTTACAGATTCTCAGTTGTCCTCAGAGTGGATCAATTACTGAGGGACATTTGTGGGCAGGTTGGGTACACACATTGGTTCTAGTGAGAACCCTGAGGGACCATAAGGTGGTGTCCCATGAAGGAGGGGCTCAACCTCCCTGTTCCTGTGTCCCCTTCTCAGAGGAACAAGATTCAGAGGATCAGGGCTGGAATCACGGATTGGATGTCCAGCCTTTCATGCTGATTGGGACAGGATACCCATGTTGCCAAAAAGGAGATGCTTTTGCTTTAAGAGCACTGGAGAGCAGAATGGTACAAACTGAGGAGTCCAGTATGGCTGGAGCTCTGATCTGTCCTGAGATAGTTTCTGTGTTGGGGTGAAGCTTTAAGACTGAAGGATGTCTTTTCCTGCCCCCCCAGGATCCTCCTCATGCAGACCTATCAAGAGGAGCATCCAGGCCCCACCCACACTCCTACAGCTCTCAAGGCAGAAGCTGGAGAGGGAGGAATCCTGGCCCATCTCTACCCTGGAGGACCTTCCCATGGAGCCCTGCCCAGGACTATTCAAGGAAGCCTTTACCTGAAGAAAATCTAAAATGCTGAGGGTGATAGTTCCAGCCTGGCCTTTCCCTTGGCTGCCCCTGGGGGCTCTGATGGAGACCAGAGGCCTGGAGATCCTGCAGACTGTGCTGAATGGAGGAGATGTGCTGATGAAACACAACGATCACTACAGGGAAGCAGGATCCAGACAGTGTGGAAGGAGGCCATTGAAGGTATGAGAAGGGAAAACAGGGCCATGGAATAGGGTAAAAGATTTCAGAGGCTTACAATGCATCAGCTTGGAAGATTCCAGAAACCTCCACCAAGGCTGAGACCTAATGAGAAAGGATTGTCAGGTTCTGAGCACAGCCTAGAGCAGATGCAGCCTCAGCAGAGTGAGTCTCTCACTGCCTCCTCCATCTACCCTAGAAGAGGCACCAGGGAGACTGAAGGGAAATGGAATGGAAGGAAGTCAGAAAGGGTTACAGATGCAGCTCAGGACAAGAGCCCTGTCTTTCTTACTTAATAAGTGTTAAGTGTTAATCCTCATTTCTGAAAAATGACGTGAGGCAGAAAATGGATTGTGCAGGAGCTGGCAGTTGGGACGAGGAAGGAGATGTGGACGGACACTGGATCTCAGGTGGAAACTGCAAGTGGTGAATTTTTACAATGAACACCAGGACTTCTGGAGGATTTGGGTTGGTGAGGATGAAGGTTTAATGGCCTATTTCAGAGATACACATTATGTGTTATCAGACATTGATTGTGTGTATCTGTGTGTATATATGTGTGCAAGATGATCTAGACCTTCAAATGTAGCTTAGTATGTGCAGAGATTGGCTCACTTGAAAAAATATTCACTTGCAAACCCATCCCCATATAAATTGGGTGCAGCCAGAACACACGTCTTATGCCAGCATCTGGAGGTAGAGGCAAGAGGTCCAGAAGTTCAAGGACATCATTGGCTATGTATCGAGTTCTTAGTCAACCTGTCCTACATGAGGTCCTTTCTCAAAAATAAGCAAAAACGCTTGATATTTTTTGAAAATATTAATAGAAAAAGAAAAGTACATGCACAAAAGTTGAGACAAATGGTGTCAAATGTGTCCCCCACAGTCTCGTGTTTTGGCAAGGTCATGGCCCCTTGAGAGGTAGAGCCTTGCTGGAGGATGGTGGTCACAAGGGGGAGGCCTTGAGGTGAATTAGTCCCATCTACCTCACAGAGAAGGAGAAATCTGCCTTTGTAGCAAGCAGTCTAGTAGCTCTCAGCCTCCAAGATTCTGCAGTAATGTACCCACCTCCAGCTTTGGCCAAACAGTTATGCTGCCCCTGCTTTGAAAGACTGTATCTCCCTTCTGGAACCATAAGCTGAATCAATCTCCCTTTCTCCCTTCTGGTGCTTGTCTTTGGGTGCTCTCTCACAGCAATCGCTCAGAGTAACCCTTAACAATGGGAAAGAAATTGATATGTAATGATAGAATATACGAACATCATGTCTTACTGCCAGAAAGCCTTTTGCTGGTCCCCATCATGAGTCCTGGCAAAACAATGCACATGAAGAACTTTTATGGCATGAATGGTAAAGTCATGGTCAGAAAATGGAACCTGGATGTCCTGCTTGTAGTGTTCTTTCTCAGTTAGGTTGCTTTGAGGTATCACGGTCAGCTATCATGGAGGACTACAGGCATAGTGAAGGCCAAAACCAAAGAAAGCAAAGAGGAGCTTCAGGGATTGAAGAGGGTCTGAGCTCCCTGTTTCTCTCCTCTTACTCACCCACCTTCTGGCTCCCTCCTGCTCTGTGTGTTTTTCTACATTGGCTCTTGGAAATAGGGGTCATGTGACCAAGCCTGACCTTGAATTGACTGCCTAGCTGAGGCTGGCCCTGAGTACTCCCCACCTGCCCTTGGCTAGTCTTCCAGGACCACAGCGGCCCACTGTCGCATTCAGAGCATTCTGATGTTTTGTGTATGAAAATCTTTAAAACTTTGTTGTGGGAGATGTAGAAAAGAAAATAAAGATGTGTAATCGAATTAGGTTTGGAGTGGGGAGTGGTATCCCACAACTGTGACCCCAGAACTGAGGAGGTGGAGGCAAGAGGATAAGGAGTTCAGTGCCAATGCTAGCTGTATGTACACTTCAGGCTGCTCTGGACTGCAGGAGACATTTTCCAGTGACAAACTGTAAGACCGTCTTCAGCTCTTTCTTCAACCCAGAGAACCCGGGATCCTCCTTCCCGGGCTTCCACCCTCGTGCCTCATATTCTGTAGATTCTGTTTTCTTCATCCCTTTTTACACCTTTGGTTTTCTGAGACTGTATGTGAAGTGTCCCAGGCTGACCTCAGTTCTGAGAAGTTGAAGATCATCTTCACTTCTGATCATCCTGTTTCCACCTTCCCCTGATGGTGTTACTAGCAGAAACACTTTACCATATCTCCTCTTTCCTGGGGAACCAAGGCAATGCTGCTAAATTGCTGGGATGACACTGCAGCTGGACCCCATCCCCAGCCCTCATTGTATACTTCACATTTAATCACTGTCATGTTGTGAAAGCATATTATACTTACATGTGCAATTGTGAAGGAATAAATGGTTATGTAATACAGAGAGGAGGATTTGTCTGCTTTGCTAGATCTCCTGATTTCCCAAAAGCAAATTCTGTAGTGAGGCCTAGACGCTCAAGCCTAAAGGGGAGGCCAAGGTAGGAAGACACTCAGGTTGGAAGCAAGTCTGGTCTGCATAGTTAGTCACAGGCCAGTTTGTTCTGCAGTGAGATCTCATGGCAAAGAGGGGGGGGGCATGAGAAAAGAAGAAATTAAAGGAATTAGATAATTTGATTGAAAAGTATGCATTGTTTCTTTTCTGATTTTCATTCTTTTCAATCTCATACATATACAGATGGAATTTTAATCATGCCATCTCTTTCTCCATATTTACCTGGAAATTCTCCCAGCATATTCAATCCTTACCTTCAGGTCCTTAAATTTTAAATTATCCTATAATATAAAATAGTATGGGAGGAGGAAGAAAATGCATTGCAGATGTAGACAGATGTCACAGTTGAGCTTCCAATTGCTCATGATGAAGAGCCCAAGTACAGCTGAAGAAGAAATGTTTGTCTACTTCCTGTGAAATTTGGCAAGTTCATGGTGTGAGCACACAATGCCCCACCCACAGAAGGCTGTCCACATTGGGAGCACAAGGAGCCCTGACCCTATAAGCCTGCACATGGTGAGGGCAACTGGAATCCTGGTTTTCCTGTCCCTGTAGCCCACAGTGTTTTCCAACGGGCCTGTGTCAGCTGAGCTCATCTGTTTAACACCATAATTCTGCTTGCTAAGGCCCCAAATTTATGAACCACCACTTGACTAGGTAGATTAGAAGATTCTCTTCTCCTAAGTGTGGTGGAGCTTAGAAACCAGTATCTTTGAGACTTGAGACCCAAGGGTTAAGATTCTGCTTTAAAACCATTGGGCCCAGAGTTCACATCCCCTGTTCCACGTTAAACTCCATTGGGAAATGGTGTCAGCCTGTTTTCTATCCCTAGAGTGCAGAGGCTGAGAAATCCCAAAACATACAAATAGAAAGGTAGACTGAACAAGGATGCAGCTTGTCCCATCCTATGCTTTGAATTCCACATGTGGGGATCCCTACGCACTTAACTATTTAACCAGTTTCCATCTCAGCCTTTGTAACTCCAGACGGTAGAAAACTTCCTGCATGATTCCGAAGGTCACACTCTTTCCTCCACACAATGCCTTCTGAGACAGACTCTCTTTCTCCTCCAATCTCTCTCAAAAATTACTAAATAAACAAAATTTTAAGTTAGTTAAAAAAAAGAATGAATGGTGAATGAGAACTCTTTATTCTCTCTTGTGCCATCTTCCTTTCTTTCCTTTTCTGGTTTTGAAATAATGTTTATGTTAGACAAAGCCTACCCTAAATTTCATATACACATGGATTTTGCCTTTATTTATTGCAAACACTCAGCAGACCTAACAGTGATTCTCTTCCAAAGTCATTACAGTAGCCATGACAAATATAGTAGCTCTAAATTTGAAGCACCTCATTCTAGCACAGTGTTACATTTGAGCCTGTGTCTTGAATAACTGGATTGCTTAGATTCCATTATCTGATGTGTTTCATACTCAGAATAAAATGAGATTTTCATCTAAAATCAACAGAAACAAACAGAATCCTCATGTGTTTGGTCTTCAAAGAACATCCCATTGTCCAGGATCTAAGGAACTGCCCACACCAAATCCACAGGGCTGCTGAGAGAGGAACAAACCCCATTGTCAAGACAGTATGTCTGGCTAAATATACCAAATGATGCCAACTTCCTTAAGTAGCTTTTTTACAATTGTATAATCACAGTTCTTAGTCCAGTTTAGCATGATGGCTCATGTCAACAGCAGAAATCATACCAAACTCACAGGAATGCCAAAGGACAGACAAATTCCACTTGCCAGACAACAGGTCTGGCTAAGCATAGCAAAATATTTCATCTTACTTAACCATCTCCCTCCATTGTATTCACCAGCACAGAAACAGTTCTCACCCACCCAGGGATTGAGCTTTTCCCAGCAATCAGATGAGCACCTGTTGGTTTGATCAGGGATTAAGTCAACTATTTCTTTACTCATGTTCCCAGAGCTGCAAATTAGTCTTATCAAGTTAACACCTATATCTACCTGTGACTATTACTTTCACTTTTACTTATTTTCCTTCCTTCCTTTCTTTCTTCCTTCCTTCCTTCTTCCTTCCTTCCTTCTTTCCTTCCTTTGTTCTTACCTTCTTTTATCCTTTCGTCTCTCTTTTTTGCCTGTTGTCTCCTTCCTCTTTCCTTTCTTCCGATTCCTTAATCTCTCCTTCCCAGTTCTTACTTCTTCCCTTCCTTTTCTCACTCCACACCTCCCTAATTCCCCTCTTTATCTCCCTTTCTTTCTGGAAGTTATGCAAGGAGGAGAACAGTTGAGCACTCCATGACAACACAAAAGAATATATGGGTCAGGGAGATGGGAAGGCGCTTGTTCCCAAACCTTGAAAACAGAATTTTATCTACTGAAGCACAAATAGTGGAAGGGGAGGAATAATTGGCAGTTGTACTTTGACCTCTACACTAGTATAGTTCCATGTGCATGCTCTCTGCATCTCTTCTCAAATAACCATCATTATTTAAATTATATTAAAGACAAAGCCAAAAGAAACAAAAGAAAGAGAAATAAGAATGTCTTAGCTAGGTACAGGTGTCAACTTGACAGTTGAGGGTCTGAGCTGTGGACACATTTGTAGAGAATTAGTAGTTGAGTTAAGCCAGAGGAAACCTACAGTAGATGGTCTAGTGCATGGCGAAAGCCCAGCTCATGGTGGTGGGACTAGTCCTTGGGCAGGTGAATAAAATGGAGGGAACTGTTTGAAAAAGAAGGCATACTTGTATATATTTGGTCAGACATGCTTGTCTGGTAAGTAAAGATCGGCCCTCTCTCAGATGCTTTGTGGAGATGATGTGGCCAGTTCCCTTGGCCCTGGCAATGGTGTGAGTTTTCTTGCAAAGCAGGATGTGAAACTGTGAACACTCTCTAGCAAGAGAATAAACCTCTTGTTCCCTTAAGCACTAAGATGGCCATTTAATCAGCAACCATGTAGGTGAACTGCAACAAAGAAAGGTTCATGTCTTTGCCCAGTTGCCTTTCCTCTATAGTCTTATTTTTTCTTAGTGGTTCTTAGTATTCATTGATGGACATAACAGAACACATTACAAGGTACAACTACAGAAAGAGTTTATTAGGCTTACAATGCAAGAGTATAATTTATGCACTTAGGGACGAGCTGAGTGAGAGGCAGGACTCTGCTCACATTGCTCCCAGTGTAGCAAGCAGAGATGGGTGCTGGTGCTCTGCTGCTCTTTCCCTTTGTTCAGTCTAGGATCCCAGCTCAGCTATCATGGTCCACATTCACGGTGTCCCCCCACCCCAATCTCAATTCACCTCACCGAAGAATTTCCCAGACAAGACCAGAAATGTTTCCTAGGAACTCTAGGTCCTGTTACAATGAGAAAATCAGGCACATAAAGTGCAGATGGACACTCAAGGCCGAGTGGGCTATACTGAAATACCCAGACCAGACATTCCCAATAAGTACCACAGGACAGAGGTTGAAAAAGGTTTTGCAATATGCACACAACACCAATAAGTGCCATGGGACAGCAGGTCACAAAGGTTTTGCAAGTGCCCAGGCACACCAGTAAGATGGAAAAGGTGTTCATGTGGAAGCAACCAGAAGGATGCTGAAGGGAATGCCAGGATTGCTCCACTCTGATACCAAGAGTTCTTGGACTTCATTAACAGTGAAGTCTCTTTCCCTTCCCAACAGACCCAGGACAACTGACTTTGAGACTTAGTGGAGACACAACATTGAAAATTTCCAGGATCCCAGATTCTGGCATGAGTCTACAAGTATGAGGAAGGGGAAAACTGCATCTTTCCATGTTGTATCAGAACAGATATAAGGCAATTCAGAACTGTCATTCTGTCTCCATAGGGAGCATGGCCCCACGGAACCACAGTTCCTTATGTCCACATACCCTCCCCATAGGACCATCTGTCCACATCACATTCGCTAAACCAAGTCTTCTCAGTTACATTTTCCCTGCCAATGTTTCTTTATATTAATTTTTATGAGCTTTACAAGTATATCGAGTACATATCCCTGTTTCCCTCCATCATGCCCCTTTCTATCTGATCCCTTTTCCTTCATCAATCCATCTAACTCCCTCCCACACTATTGATTGTCCCCATGTATGGCCACCAGGATTCCCTCTGGTTTGCCTATTCTTCTGGGTGTTCAGGATTCTGTGATGTACTACGTTGCCCCTCTTGGGGCCTCCCCACTGTATGGGCATTTCCCTTCACTCATGCAGCTCTAGTCCCCAAAGTTTGACTATATATGCTTATCTCTTTTGTGTTCCTACAGTGTATGGGGGTATGTTAGTAGGTCAGTCTTTCTTCAGGTCTGGTAAACACAGTCTTACTATAGTGAGTTCTCTCTGACAATGTTTCCAACATGTCTATAGCCCACTGCTCTGTGTCCCTGAGTGGGACCTAGAGGCCCAAATCCAGAAGTCACTTTTTCATTCCAGTTGCCAGCACTGACACAGTGTGGTCCCAGGTTATAAACACACAGACTCTTACAGTCCAAGCAGACCTCTGTAGCAAAGACCTTCCTGGGCTGCCTTAGGGCACACAGAGTGTCCATGTGATGAGAACAGATTTGGACAAATCTCTCTGGGATGACATCATAGATTTCATCATAGGTTTCCAGAGGGGCAAGGTAAAGTTCCAGGGCCAGCTGGCTCAGGGGGGCTGTATGGGACAGCAGGGTCTTCAGGATAGTCAGAGAGAAGTTCTTCCCATAGAAGTTGACCTCAGTGAGCTGGGTGCAGTGGGCAGGGCTGTTAGGATGGCACTGAGCTGGGTGTCCTCCTTCCAGCAGTCCTGCAATATCGGGCTGTGCAGAGTGCCTGCAACTCTCTCCAGGAGCACCTGCAGTGGCCTAGCATCTGAGTGCAATAGGATCACACAACTCAGGTTGAGGTTTGTGAGCTGCCACAGATTCAAGGAGTGGGACAGATAATCAATGTCTTCCTGTGAACGACAGCAGATCCTGATGTACAGGGTCTTCAAGGGGGTCTTCAGGCACCTGAAGAGAGAGCAAGATGTTAGCTCCTGAAGGTGGTGTTGGAAGATATTGGGTGCACCCAGGAGATCCAAGTGCCAAGGTTGATGTGACTGAATTGAGGTCATCTTTAGGTTACTGCCTCCTGGAGTCTGCCCACTCAAGTGTCCAGTTCTTGGCTGAAGTTGACCAGTATCACTGAAAACCTGGCTCAGCCCACAGCTTGGAGACTCCTTTTCTCACTGTCCATCCTGAAAACAGCCTTAGACACATGAGGCTTGAGAGGTATAACCAGGTAGAATCACCCTGGGGAGACTTCACCATCATCATCCTGGGTGGGAACTATGTTGGTAGACATCCTACAGACTAACCACAGTTTTCTACATAGGATTCTCAATACTGACCCCAGGGTCCATTTCACAGCTCTCATACCACAAGAATACTGGAATATAATTCCATCCACAGGGAATTAGGAGTAGACTGCTGCTCTTTCATGGGGCTTCAGAGGCTAAAGCATACCTCTTTGAATGTGCAGGTCCCCCCCCCCATTAGCCACTGCTCTTCCTGTTCCCTTCCCCTTTGAGAAGTCAGTTAAGGAGGCGATCAAAACTCACCCCACAGGTCCTGAGTCAGCAGCTGGATTTCTATAAGGGATGCTGTATACAATACTCACAGAGACAGGCCTAGGCTTCCTAGAAGTAGTCGTGGAGATTACAGATTCTCTCAGATAGAAACAATACCAGAGCTAGACATTCTAATATCCTCAGCATTGTGAGAATTTGGGCACTACCAATCTTCTCCCTCGCACTAATCTGTTCCTAGCTGTTGCTATCCTGGTCTGAAGCTTTAATCATGACATTTCTTTCTCCGTTTTCACCTAGAAATACCCCAGCATACTCAACCCTCGTCTGTATGTCCTCAGGCTTTTAATTACTCTACAATACAAAATAGTATGGGAGGAGTAAGAAAATGCTTCAAAGATGTAGACAGATGTTACAGTTGTGCTTTCAGTTGTGCATGATGAAGAGCCCTGTTAAAACTGAAGAAGAGATGTTTGTCCACCTCCTGTGAAATTTCCTAAGTTCATGGGATGAGCACACAAGGCCCAACCCACAGGAAGCTGTCCACACTGGGAGCACAAGGAGCCCTGGCCCACTGAGCCTGCACATGGTGAGGGCACCTGGAATCCCTGGGTTTTGTGTCCCTTGAGTTCACGGTGTTTCCCAATGGGCCTGTGTCTCCTGAGCTCATCTGTTTAACACCACAATTCAACTTGCCAAGGCCCCGGATTTATCAACTACCACTTGACTAGGTAGATTAGAAAATTCTCTTCTCCCTAAGTGTGGTGGAGCTTAAAAACCAGTATCTTTGAGGCTTGAAACCCAAGGGTTAAGATCCTGCCTCAAAAACACTAGATTCAGAGTTCACTTCCCTGTTCCATGTAAAAATCCACTGGGAAATGGTGGCACCCTGCTTTACTATCCTTAGAGTGCAGAGCCTGGGAAATCTCAGAGCAAAACAATAAGGAGGTAGAATGAACCAGGAGGTGGCTTGTCCCATCCTGTGCTTTGAATTCCACACCTGGGGATCCCTACCCACTAATCTATTTAACCAGTTTCCATCTCAGCTTTTGTAACTCCAGAAAGGTGGTAGAAACCATTCTGGATGATTTCCAAGGTCACCCTTCTTCCTCCACACAATGCCTTCTGAGACATATTCTCTCCCCCTCCAATCTTTCTCAAATATTACTAAATGAACAAAATTTAAAAAGTCAGTTAAAAGAAGGAACGGTATATGAGAGCTCTTTATTCCCTCCTATGCCATCTTCCTTTCTTTCCTTTCCTGGTTTTTGAAATAGTTTGCTGTTAGACAAAACCTACCTTAAATTTCATATACACCTGAATTTTGTCTTTATTTATTGTGAACAATTTAACAGTCTAATGGTGATGCTCTTCCAAAGTCATCACAATAACCATGAAAAAGACAGTGGCTCCAAATTTGAAGCACCTCTTTCTAGCACAGATTGTATGTTACTTTTGAGCCTGTGTCTCACATAACTGGATTTTTTAGATTCCATGATCTGATGTGTTTCATACTCAGAGGGAAATTAGATTTTCATCTAAAATCAACTGAAACAAATAAAGCGCTTATGTGTTTGGCTTTCAAAGAATGTCCCATTGTCCAGGATCTAAGGAACTGCACACACCAAATCCACAGGGCTGCTGAGAGAGGGACAAACCCCATTGTCAAGACAGTATGTCTGGCTAAATATTGCAAACGATGCAAACTTCCTTAACTAGCTATGTTACAATTGTATAATCACAGTTCTTAATCCAGTTTAACATGACAGCTCATGCCAACACCAGGAGTCATATTAAACTCACAGGAATTTCAAAGGACAGACAAATTCCACTTGCCAGACAACAGGTCTGGCTAAGCATAGCAAAATATTTCATCTTACTTAACCATCTCCCTGCATTGTATTCACCTGCACAGGAGCAGTTCTCACCTACCCAGGGATTGAGACTTTCCCAGCAATCAGACAAGCTCCTATTGGTTTGATCAGGGATTAACCCAACTATTTCTTTACTCATGTTCCCAGAACTTCAAATTAGACTTATCAAGTTGACACCTATTGTCATGGTTTGAAATGTGTCCCCCACAGTCTCATGTGTTTGGCAAGGTACCTTGAGAGATGGAGCCTTGCTGGAGGAAGGCAGTCACAAGGGGTGGGCCTTGAGGTGGATCAGTCCCACCCTACCTCCAGGAGAGTCTGCCTTTGCAGCAAGCAATCTGCAGCTCTCAGCTTCTAAGATGTCTGTGGTGACTTAGCCTCCTCCAGCTTGGTCAGCCAGCCATGCCACCTCTGCTTTGAGAGACTGTCCCTTCCCTCTGGAACTGTAAGCTGAATAAACTCCCTTTCTCCCTTAAGTTGATTGACTTTGGGTGTTCTCTCACAGCAGTAGTTAAGAGTAACTGTTACACCTATATCTACCTGTGATTTTTACTTTTACTTACTTTTTTCTTTGTTTGTTTGTTTCTTTCTTTCTCTTTCTTTCATTCTCTTTCTTCCTTTCTGCCTTTCCTTTTCTCTCCAACCTCTATTTTTCGCTTTTTCTCTCTTTCCTTTTCTTTTTTTTTTTTTTCTTTTTTATTTTCAACTTGTTAGAGGCCAGAGTCACTAAAGGACCAAAAGGAACTCATAAAACTTGTTTAACATATGCCCCCGGGGCCCAGTGTACCAGGACATTCCAGAAGGACTATAAAAATGTCCTGGGTCCGAATGACAGATATCGCAACTGCGCCACCACCAGGCGCCTCGACCACCAGGCGCCTCCACCAATGCTTATCTTTTTTCCCTTGCCCCTCTTCCCCCTCCAGCCTGAGCATATAAGCTGTACCCTAACCCTAAATAAATGGGACCTTGACAACTCTTTGCTTGGTCTCCCTCTTTCTTTCTCGCCCATCGTTCCCTGCAGGCTCGATCCTCCTCGGACCCACAAATAACTGGTCCTGCTGGACAGGACAAGTGGCGCCCAAACGAGGGGCTCGAGGCACGGACCCCGAGTCGGACGAAGACCCAGCCGTGCGGATCAGAGGCTCGTAGAGGAGATCACCCTTGTCACGCACGAGGGAAAGTCATCTCCAGTACAACTCGTAGAGGAGACCACCCTTACCGCTCACAAGGGAAAGCTGTCTCCAGTGCAACTCGTAGAGATCGCCCTTGCCGCTCACAAGGGAAAGTCATCTTCGGTAAGTGATTAGTCTTCGTCTCATTATTTTCAGCGATGGGCCAAAATGTTTCTAAAGAGGCTGTCTTTATTAAGGACATTAAGTCCTCTCTCGGAGAAAGGGGAGTTAGAGTTAAAAAAGAGTTAAAAGAAAAGATTTAGTAGGATTTTTTTCTTTCTTTCATTTCTGAAGCTTGTCCTTGGATTGTTATTACGGGTCCGGAGATTCACCCCTGGACTTGGACTAAAGTAGGTGATTTAAACCGGCTCCTTCTGGAACAAGGGCCTGAGGCGGTTCCCATTCAAACTTTTAGTTACTAAAACTTAATCAATGATATAATTCAGGAATTTAATGGCGGCGCGGCTGTAGTGCTCATGCGCAAAACAAAATGTTTGGGGGCGAAGCGGTCCGCTCCTCCCAGCGTGGAAAAAAGTTTGTGGGCACAGTTGCTGGCTTTGAAAGCTGGGGAGAGGTCCCGGCGTGTGGAAAAATGGCTGCTGGGAGAGAAAATGGCTGCTGGGAGAGAAAATGCCTCATGGTTCTCTTCATAGAGGAGAAAGAGGATGGAAACAGTTAACAAAAAAAAAAAAAAAAAAGGGCCTCACCGTGCGCTCTAGGACCCCAGGTCAGCCCACAGGGACCCGGCTCCGACTCCCACCATCCAGCCGGAGCCGTGCGGGGGCCGAGGGACGAGGAGGACCTCCCCCTGCGCCCGGGCCCCGCCCCAGCTGCCCTCGGGTTAAATAGCTCCACACCTTCGCCCCCATCCCCCCTTTGCACCCCACCCCGCTCCGCCAGTCGGGCCGCGTGCGGTCCAGCCGGGCCTCACCCCGCGCCCTAGGTAAGTCCCTGTTCGGGCCCCGCCCACCAGTACCCCAGGCCAAATAATTCAGTTTAGTTAAATTGAGAGATCTTAAGAGTTAAAATGACAATGCCAAAGTCAAAGTGCAAATCCATGAGAAGCAACACTCAAGTAAACAAATTTCCCACTGAAGAAATTAATCCCATAATGTTAGACTCCAACAAGAACAAACCCGCGGAAAAAGGCCAAGAAAGCCTGACCCAGGATAACGACTTTCAAAATATGATCATTACCATGTTCAATACTATGAAAGAGGAAATCCGGGAGGAATTACATAATCGAATCAATCGCTTTGAAGAGGAACACAACAGACATCTGGAGGAGTTGAGAAAAACAGTGCAAGAAACAAAAAGTGGCATAGAGCAGTTAAAACAAACTCAAGCAGAGTTTAAAACTGAGCTAAAAGACAAGTTATCTTCAACCCAGAACGCCACAGAGAGTCTTATCAACAGAACTAATGAAGCAGAAAACAGAATTTCAGACCTTGAAGATAAAGTGGGAGTACTAACCAGCTCAATGGAAGAGGTTGTTAAAGCCAAAAAGATACTTGAGAGAAATATCCAAGAGATATGGGACACCCTGAAGAAGCCTAACATGCGTATTCATGGAATACCGGAGCAAGAATCTCAAAATACCACCCCTGAGGAAATTTTTCAAACGATCATCAAGGAAAACTTTCCTCATCTAAAGAGAGGCCCATTCATATACAAGAGGCATTCCGCACCCCAAACAGATACGACCAAAATAGAAGCACGCCGCGGCAAATAATAGTTAAAACACTCCACATTCAAGATAAAGAACTGGTGCTGAGAGCTTCAAGGGAGAAAAAACAAGTCACTTTTAAAGGCAAACCTATTAAAATAACAAATGACTTCTCAGTCGAAACAGTAAAAGCAAGAAGAGCTTGGAGAGACATACTTCAAGTATTGAATGAGCAAAAATGTCAACCCAGGCTGATTTACCCTGCAAAACTATCAGTCATGATCGAGGGAGAAAGAAAAATTTTCCAGCACAAAGACAACTTTAAGGGATACATGGCCACCAAACCAGGCCTTCAAAAACTGCTAGAAATGATACTCAAGCGTGAAGAAAAAAACAGGCATATCCAGGAGAACAGAAGGCAAATATAACACCATTAAAAGCGAAGAAATATACTTATAAAAGCTACTAAACATAATAAATGTCTGGAATTAACAATAGTTTTTCCATTATAACACTAAATGCTAATGGACTTAATTCACCGATCAAGAGACACAGATTACAAACTTGGATTAAAAATCACAATCCATCAATCTGTTGCCTGCAGGAAACCCATCTCACCACAAAAGATAGGCACGCTCTAAAAATAAAAGTCTGGTCAACAATTCTACAAGCAAATGGAAGCAGAAAACAGGCAGGGGTAGCCATTATGCTATCAGACAAAGTGGATTTCAAACCAAAGAAAATTATAAGAGACACGGATGGATACTACATTTTAGTCACAGGTACAATTCACCAGGAAGATTTCACAATACTGAACATATATGCACCCAATACGGGCCCCTGCACATTCAATAAGAAAACCCTACAGCGTCTAAAGCAAGAAATCAACCCCTAAACGATAATTCTTGGGGACTTCAACACCGCCCTCTCTACATGGGATAGATCAACAGGTCAAAAGCTTAACAGAGACACTTTGGAACTTAATCAAACCCTGAAAGAAATGGACCTCACAGATCTCTATCGAACTTTTCACCCACGCACCAAAGAATACACATTTTTCTCAGCAGCACACGGAACTTTCTCCAAAATAGATCACATATTGGGCCACAAAATGAATCTACATATATATAAGAAAGTTGAAATTCTAACCTGTGCCCTATCAGACCACCACGGCCTAAAGCTGGACATCCACAACACATCAAACAAGAGAAAATACACTAACTCCTGGAAACTTAACACTATGATGCTGAATGAAAACTGGATTCAGGAAGAAATTAAAAAGGAAATTCAAGATTTCCTGAAAGTGAATGATAACGAAAATACAACTTACCAAAATCTCTGGGACACAATGAAAGCTGTTCTAAGAGGTAAGTTCATAGCTCTTAATGCCTACGTCAAAAAAATGGAAACATCAGAAATAAACAACTTAACAATGCAGCTTAAAGCTTTAGAGAAACTAGAGCAATCTGATCCCAAAAGCAGTAGAAGAGAAGAGATTAGCAAAATAAGGGGAGAAATATCTGAAATCGAGACTAAGAAAACGATAGAAAAAATCAACCAATCAAAAAGCTGGTTCTTTGAAAAAATCAACAAGATTGATACAACCCTAGCTAAACTAACCAAAAGCAAGAGAGAGAAAACCCAAATTAACAAAATTAGAAATGAACATGGAGTTATCACTACTGATACCCAAGAAATCCAGAGAATTATAACATCATATTTCAAAAACTTATACTCTGTGAAGTTTGACAACACAAAAGAGATGGATGAATTTCTAAGTAAACACAACTTACCTAAATTGAATCAGGAAGTTGTGAATTATTTAAATAGTCCTATAACATATAAGGAAATTGAGGAAGTAATCTCGAATCTTCCCACCAAAAAATGTCCTGGATCAGATGGATTCAGCACAGAGTTCTACCAGACATTTAAGGAGTTAATAACACCAATACTCCTTAAACTGTTCCATCAAATAGCAAAGGAAGGAACACTACCAAATTCCTTCTATGAAGCTAATATCGTTTTAATCCCAAAACCTAATAAAGATTCACTTAAAAAAGAAAACTATAGGCCGATCTCCCTGATGAACACAGACGCAAAGATTCTCAACAAAGTCTTAGCAAATCGGATTCAAAAACATATTAAAAAGATCATTCATGGGGACCAAGTAGGCTTCATCCCCGGCACACAAGGTTGGTTCAACATACGCAAATCAATAAATGTAATTCATCATGTAAACCAGTCCAAAGTCCAAGACCACATGATACTCTCGATAGATGCAGAAAAAGCTTTTGACAAGATCCAACAGCCTTTTATGATCAAAACGCTAGAGACAGTAGGAATGGAAGGAACCTTTATCAATATAATAAAAGCTGTATACAACAAGCCCACAGCAAGGATTATGCTCAATGGGGAACAATTGGAAGCATTCCCACTTCGATCAGGAACTAGACAAGGCTGTCCACTCTCACCACTTCTATTCAATATTGTACTTGAAGTCTTAGCTGAAGCCATAAGACAAGAAAGGGACATAAGAGGGATTCAAATCGGCAAGGAAGAAATTAAGCTATCCCTATTTGCAGATGACATGATCTTATACCTGAGGGATCCCAAAAACTCCACCAGGAAGCTCCTGGAACTAATTGAGAAGTTCAGCAGGGTGGCAGGATACAAAATAAATGTGCAAAAATCAGAGGCCTTCCTATATGCCCAGAATGAAAGAAGTGAAAAAGCCTTGAGAGAAACAATTCCATTTACTATAACCCCTAAAAAAATGAAATACCTTGGTATAAACCTAACTAAGGAGGTAAAAGACCTTTACAATGAAAACTTTAAAACCCTAAAGAAAGAAATTGCAGAAGACACCAGAAGGTGGAAAGACCTCCCTTGTTCCTGGATTGGCAGAATCAACATTGTAAAAATGACCATCCTACCAAAGGCAATATACAGATTCAATGCTATACCAATCAAAATCCCAAAGCAATTCTTCAAAGAAGTTGACCAAACAATCTCAAAGTTCATATGGAGGCACAAAAGACCCAGGATAGCAAAAACAATCCTGAGTAACAAAAACACAGCTGGAGGTATTACCATACCAAACCTAAGTCTATACTACAAATCCATAGTTATAAAGACAGCCTGGTACTGGCTCCAAAATAGACACACAGATCAATGGATAAGGATTGAAGACCCAGATATAAGCCCACAAAGTTACAGCCATTTGGTCTTTGACAAAGGGGCCCAAAGAATCCAATGGAAAAAGAACAGCATCTTCAACAAATGGTGCTGGCAAAACTGGATCTCCACATGCAGAAGATTAAAGCTGGACCCGTACTTGTCACCATGTACAAGACTTCATTCCAAATGGATCAAGGACCTTGATATCAGGCCAGAGACTTTAAAAACCATAGTTGAAAGGATAGGGAACTCCCTCGAGCTGATTGGGCTAGGCCAACACTTCCTAAACAGACATCCAATGGCACAGTCACTGCTACCAACTCTCAACAGTTGGGATCTTGTGAAATTAAAGAGCTTCTGTTCAGATAAAGAGATTGTCACACGAGCTCAAAGGCAACCCACAGAATGGGAGAAAATCTTCACTAACCACATATCTGACAGAGCTCTACTGTCCAGAGTGCACAAAGAACTTAGAAAATTAAACACCAAGGAAAACACTGGCCCAATTAAAAAATGGGCCCTGGAACTTAAAAGAAACTTTACCAGGGATGAAATTAAAATGTCTAACAATATCTTAAAAAATGCTCCACTTCCTTCGCCATCAAGGAAATGCAAATCAAAACTTCCCTGAGATATCATCTCACCCCGGTCAGGATGGCAAAAATCCACAATACAAACAACAACAAGTGCTGGAGAGGATGTGGAGAGAGGGGAACTCTCCTACATTGTTGGTGGGAATGCAGGCTCATACAGCCACTCTGGCGAGCCGTCTGGAGATTCTTAAAGAAATTAAAGATTGAAATGCCATATGACCCTGCTATCCCACTTTTGGGAATAACCCCCCATGCAGCAGAGGTTCGCCTCGATAGCACAAGATCGACCATGTTCGTAGCAGCACTGTTTACAATAGCAAAGTCATGGAATCAACCTAAATGTCCAACAGTTGACGAGTGGATAAGGAAACTGTGGTACATCTATACAATGGAGTACTACTCAGCCATCAAAAATGATGAATTACTGGAATTTGCTGGGAAATGGATGTCATTAGAAAGAATTATATTAAGTGAAGTATCCCAAACCCAGAAAATTAAGCGCCGTATGTACTCCCTAATAGGTGGCTCCTAGTACCAAACTCACCCAGCCCACATTGAGACACTCAAAAGTAAACCTATGTAACACAGTAATTGCAAGGATTATGAACAAGAGAGATGGGTTAGGAGGGCCACACCAGAAACAAGGAGAGAGGAGACCATGTTACAGCAGAGAAAATAGGCCTCCATCAAGGTCTGCAAGTAAGTAATGAGAAACCTGGTTAAGCTCACAGACGTTCTTTCCTGATCTCACCAGAAGGGGAGAGCATATAGTCTAGCAGATAAAAAGTGATCATTTTGCAAATGGGTGATGGACCCTCCCTCACTGAGGTTTCCTACTCTTATTACATCTACCCTTGAATGTGCTATTACAACAAGACTCCAGTTTAACAGCTTTTTGTCTCTGGCCAGGGGGTGACATACAGTGCCCAGCAGAATGGAGTGAAGGGAATTGCAGGAGCAGCAAAACTGCAAAAGAAAATCAACAAACCACAATCCAGAACTTCAGAGACTCTATATCAATCACATAGAACTAGGACAGCCTAATCTCTCCCCATCCTGGAGCTCAGGGACATTTGCGGAAGAGGGGGCGGTAAGATTGTAAGAGCAAAAGGATGGGAGGAGCAACGATTTGCAAGATTCTCAACAATAGTTGGGGCCAAAGCAATCATAATGGAACTTTGCATGCCCTGCGCAATGTCCAGCGCACTGTTGCCCTCGTAAGTCTAGCATCTGTTAAGGGCACCGAGACCCCTGGAGGCAAGGGATTGACAGCCATAGTAGTGATCTTATGCTTAAGGGGAACAAGAGAAAGGGCTTATGGAAATGCCACTGGGTCCTTATATGTCATCGGAGAGGAGGACCCAGTGGAGAGTTAGGCGTACACAATAAAGGACTCTCTGGGAATTGGGGGGGAGGCACTGGGGGAAGGGGAGGGGGAGGAGGGGGGAGGGAGGGAACTGGTAAAAAATTTTAAAATGTATAATTAAATTTAAAAAAAAAAAAAAAAAAAAAACGCTTCCCATGCATCTTCACAGAAACCTGTCCCAGGGCAGGCTAGAGTGGGGAGTTCAGGGGGGGCTGACATACAAAGTTACTTTTAAAAGGTTCTAACTTGTTTGGCTATTTGAATTCCCTATGAATATGTGTATTTTATGTCTCATAATAAAAAAAAAGGTGGCCACTTTAGGTTATTGCGCGCTTGTAATCACATTTTTGGTTTTGACTTTGTTCATTATTTGGCATGCCCAATTTAAATGCACGTGCACACTTAAAAATTACCATCAAAAGGCCTGAGTAGGTACTGATTAAAATATCTTTTTATGAAGCTTCACAAAGAAATAATGTTTTTACCTAGGAAAGTTTATTTTCACGTGTAATGTTAACGTATTTAACAGCCAAAAAATAAAACTGGTTTCTGAGAAATTATGAGCTCCCTTCCTTGGGAAAAAAAAATCTGGTTCCTAATTCCAAGTATACTCCTATTTTCTGTTATAATCTTACAAATTTAATTCAAGTACAGTGATTTTTAAGACGGGGTCTGCTGTTAATGCCTTTATTAAAGAACTTTTCTTACAGGATATCTAATATTAAAACAACAAAAAACATCAAAAAAGATAAAAAAGGTATAAATAAACAAGGTATGGTACTTAAATGTATAAAAGGTTTTAAATAAGGTTTATAAGATAAAAATCTCACTTAAAAATTAAATGTGTACAGGAGTTTTGAGTTGTTTGATTAAAAAGATGTTAAAGTGTGCTATAAAGGTTTATGAAATTTTGGGTTTATAAACAGATTAAGAACTAGAGATGGTAAAAAAAAAAGTTATACATTGTGCTTCTTTTCTGCTATAGAGGACATTGAGCCTCGGAGGTTAAAGATTAAGATTAAGCTTCACATATTTAAATGTATTTTAATTGTCTGTTTTGATTAAGCAGGAATTTGGTTACTCATAAAATCCCAACTTCTCAAGAGCAGCAGGAAGCTTATTCTGGGGTCATGAGTAAAAACTAGAGAGGTCTGAGAACGTTGGCTTAGAGTTGGAAATTGTTTATAGGATTACTATAGGACCTTTGGCCCTCAAAAGGTTCCGGTCCAAACCTTCCCGTACTAAAATCTTATTAATGAGATTATACAGGTTTATACTAGATCTCCTGATATTCAAAAGGTTATTTTAGAGGGAGAAAAAGTTTTACAACGTTGCTCCAGGCCCCCTTCCGCTTGCTAGTCAATTGCTGTTGATATGCCCTCTCCTCCTTCAGATCCCCCTCCCTCAGACAATTCCCCTCACTTAGAGTCCCCTCCCAGCCTTCTCTACCCCTCCTTAGACATTCCAGAGATCCTTAACCCAGTCTCTGATGATAATGCCCTACCCCCTGATGAGAAAACTTCCTCAGACACTGAGGCTACCAACTGTAAAACACCCAACTGCCATCCTCAAAAAACCTTCCATTCTTACCCACCCTCCTATGCTTCAGCTCCTCTCTTTTGCGCCCCTGTTCTTCCTTCAGACAACTCCTTAGATCTTATCACTCAAGCCAAAGCTGAGCTCTCTCAGCAATCAGCCTCCTTAAAACAACACCTCCAACAAAAGAGGGAACATCTCACTCTGATAAAAGAGCTTCCTGCCTTAGATTTAGAATTAATTCAAACTTCTCAGTCTCCCCCTATAAGTTCAAACCCTAAAAAATGCCAAACAGTCTCTAAAAGCCTTCAACTTTTCCTAGTCACCTGGAACAAAGCTTCCACAAATTCCCAAGACCCTTCCTCTTTCCAAGGGGAAGAAATCACTGAGACTGGGGATGAATCTGATAATCAGAGAGATGGAGAAAGTCCCTCGGAGAAATCAGACTCCGAGGACACCCCACAGGTGGTCCAGAATCAACAATACCGCTGCCTAAGTTTAAAACATTTAAAAGACTTGAAAGGGGCAATTTCTAATTACGGCCCTACAGTGCCATTTATGGTAGCTTTACTAGAAAACCTGAGTGAGCACTGGCTTGTCCCAAATGACTGGCATCATCTGGCCCATGCCTGTCTAGCTGGCAGTGATTTTGTTCTTTAGAGAACTGAGTTTGCAGAAAATTGCAGAGAGATTTCCCAGCATAATTCTCAAACGCCTAAGACTAAAAAATGGACCAGAGATAGACTTATGGGGCGCCTTCCATATGAAACTAACGAAATTCAAACACGTTTCCCTCCTGGCCTCCTGTCTCAGATTCAAAATGCAGGTCTCAAGGCATGGAAACGGCTTCCCCCTAAAGAGTCCGCTACCACCTCCTTGGCTAAACTTCATCAGGGACCCGATAAGCCTTATAGTAATTTCATCAGCAGCCTCACAGACGCGGCTGAGCGGCTATTTGGTGGGGGTGAAAACGAGAGTGCTTTTGTAAAACACTTAACATTTGAAAACGCCAATCCTGCTTGTCAGGATGCTATCCACCCTCACCGGTCCTGTGACATCTCTGACTATATAAAACTGTGTTCAGGCATTGGCTCAGCTCATGCTATGGGCATCGCCATAGGAGATTGCCTTAAAAGATTTTACCAAAGACAAAAGTTGCTTTAATTGTAAACAACCTGGCCATTTTTTCAAAAACTCTACAGCGCCTAAGGCCTCCCACCCACCGCCTACAACACTCTGCCCTCGATGCAAAAGAGGGAAACACTGGGCCTATCGCTTTCCAAATGAGTTTGGAAACCCATTACCACCAAAAAAAACCCCAAAAACTTCCAGAGGGGCCAGCCCCTTGCCCCAGCTCAGACAACTCAGGGACTCAACCCTGGAGCTATCAGGTTCGTCCCTCAAACTAAAACATCCCAACCAATAAAATTTCCACTTTCCACAGAACAACCTCAAACAACACAGGATTGGATCTCAGTCCCTCCACTGACTCAATATTAACCCCTGATATGGGAGTTCAAGTCCTACTCATGGGCATATATGGCCCTTTACCCATTCTACCCTAAAAGGCCTCCATGTTTATTATACAGGTTAAATAAAAATCCTTGCCTACTCTAACAATGGACCCCTATGTCAGGGAAACGACCTTGTCGACCAGGCCACACAGCAACCTTCCCGACTTCCTCTCTAACTGCGCTTGCCTTTAAACAACAAACATTTGCCACTACATTCACCCCTCTTCAACAGGCTCATAACCTCCATCATCTCAATTCCCACACCCTTCGTTTAAGATACAAAATATCTAAAGAACAGGCTAGAGAAATTATCTGTAATTGCAAAGCCTGCCTGTCTTTTCTCCCTGAACCCCATATGGGAGTTAATCCTAGGGGACTTGTGCCAGGCGAACTTTGGCAAATGGATGTTACCCATTTCAAAACATTCGAAAAAAATAAATATATTCATGTCACCATTGACACCTTTAGCGGTTTTATTTATGCAACTCCACAAACAGGAGAGGCCACAAAACATGTTATTAACCACCTTATAGCCTGTTTTTCAGTCATGAACTGTCCTAGAGTCATCAAAACTGACAATGGCCCAAGATACTCTAGTACTCAATTTAGAGCCTTCTGTGCTCAATTTAACATTAAACACATCACGGGCATCCCATACAACCCCCAAGGCCAATCAAACCTTAAAAAATATGCTCCAAAAACTACTATCTAACGGGGGAATTCTTTACTCCCCCCCTAAACCACAGAACCCTGCTAAACCATGCATTGTTTGTTCTAAACTTTCTTACCCTTAATGAATAACAACAATCTGCAGCTGACAGGCTCTGGCATCCTTCTACGGCTGATGACTATGCTCAGGCAATATGGAAGGACCCCATTGACAACAAATGGCACGGGCCTGATCCTGTGCTCATATGGGGAAAGGGCCACGCCTGTATATATAACAGACAGGCCAATAGCGCTCGATGGCTTCCAGAACGCTTTATTAAACCTTATACCCCTAACAAGCCCCCTCAATCTTCCAAACGCCAATCTTCATCACAACGCCTATTAATCAATCCCAGGGTAGCACCTGAGAAGACTCTCTTCTTTTGTCTCCACAGAAAAAATGAACACCTATCTTCAGCCACCTTGGACCCTGTTCGCCATTCTGCTTATCCTACCTGTCGGAGAATCTGGCCCCTATCAACTATGGAACTATACATGGGTAATAACCAACCAAGCAGGTGACATAGCTAGCTCCTATTCTCAGATTGCATCCTCCCCACCCTGGCCTAACCTTTAGAATCAAACTATTACAAGAGCTCCCTAATCAACACAAGGCATCCATTGGACCAAATTCCCAACTACACCAACACCCCCCACAAACTCCATCCAGTATGCACACCCCTACTCCCGACACCCCTTCCCTTATGCATTCCTACTTCCAACCTACCATTCCTAATGGTCCTGTGTCCTCCACAAACCTCATCCTGTCTTTTCTTAATGCTTCGGCCGTTGCCTTAATGTATCACAATGATTCCACCTATAAAGAATATTGGATGTGCCTCTCAGCAAACCCTCCTTTTTATGAAGGAATAGCCTTTTTTGGCGACCTCACTTATACAAATGACAGCAACCAATTATCCTGGGACATTGTCGAGCTCACTGTCACTGATGTCTCTGGAATAGGAACCTGTCTCCTGGGCAAAAATATGATTCCCCCCGCTCAGTTGACAGGTATATGCAATGACACTTTGGTTGTCAATTCTCAGTTCATGTACTTACAAGCCCCTGCTCATAGTTACTTGGCCTGCTCTACAGGCTTAACCACTTATATTGAGACTTCCAGATTTCTACAGGTACGTGACTATTGTGTGTTGGTGCGACTGTTTCCCAAACTCACCATTTATGACCCTAAGGAGTTCCTTACATTCTGGCAAAGAGGCACAGACCCCCATTCTTGCCATAAGAGAGAGCCTATATCTGCTGTAACTCTAGCTGTCCTTATCGGTCTTGGCCTTACTGGAGCAGGCACTGGTATAGCATCCCTTGCCCCCTCCCAACATCAATATAACCAACTTAGCATGGCCATTGATAATGACATTAGAGAGATAAGAGACAGCCTCCGAAATCTCAAAGACTCACTGGCATCCCTCTCTGAAGTAGTTTTACAAAATCGAAGAGGATTAGATCTAGTATTCCTTCAACAAGGAGGCCTCTGTGCAGCCTTAAAAGAACAATGCTGTGTCTATATAGACAAAACTGGTCTTGTAGAAGATAGTTTACAAAAAATCACTGAGAGCCTAGAAAAAAGAAAAAGAGAAAGAGAAAAACAAGAATCTTGGTATCAAAATTGGTTTTCCACCTCCCCTTGGCTATATAACTACTGAGAGGCTTAACTTCTCTGCCCTTACTGCTGATAAAACCTCATGGTGGAAATGTTATTAATCATCCTTCTTTTGAGATTACTTCATGATATAGGTCCTGCCCGCCGCCTCCTCAACACGCTGGTCCCGTCGACAGTCAGCAGCAGCTTCAACCCCACAGGTGACCTCTGAGACCTTGTCCAGCTACAGCTATATCACCATTGGGCCTTTAAGAGGAGGTTTTGAGCCCAGGTGGCCGCTCCAAAGACAGGCAACTTCCTCAGCTCCTAGACCAACCTAAGACAGGGACTCTGAGGGTGACAGAGCCACCCCATGACGGGTGAGGCTAGGAGCAGTGAGGTCGGACCTAAGACAGGAACGGCCACAAAAACGGCTTCGGGACACACAGACAATATTCTTCCCAAGCCTGCCTCAGCCCAATAGCTGTCTAGCTGCCCCCCCACCTTTACTATATAGAAAAGGGGGATATGTTAGAGGCCAGAGTCACTAAAGGGCCAAAAGGAACTCATAAAACTTGTTTAACATATGCCCCCGGGGCCCAGTGTACCAGGACATTCCAGAAGGACCATAAAAACGTCCTGGGTCCGGATGACAGATATCGCAACTGCGCCACCACCAGGCGCCTCGACCACCAGGCGCCTCCACCAATGCTTATCTTTTTTCCCTTGCCCCTCTTCCCCCTCCAGCCTGAGCATATAAGCTGTACCCTAACCCTAAATAAATGGGACCTTGACCACTCTTTGCTTGGTCTCCTTCTTTCTTTCTCGCCCATCGTTCCCTGCAGGCTTGATCCTCCTCGGACCCACAAATAACGTCCTGCTGGACAGGACACAACCTTTTACAATTTCATACATGCAGATAATGCATTTTATCATAGCTACCCCTATCTCCCTCCCACTTCCCTTGGACATTTTCCCTAGCATGTCCACATTCTGCTTTATGTCCTAATTTTTTAAATTGATCAATATAAAATAATATGTAAGCAATAAAAGAAAACACATTAACGATATAGATAGTTATGATTGAGCTCCTAGTTCCAAATGGTTAAGAATATATGATAAAACTGAGGAAGAGCAGTTGTGTCCATCATCTATGAGACTAAGTGTGAACTTAGTGTGAACACAGAGTGCCCCAGCCCATGGGAGGCCATATGCATTGTGAGCACACGGAGCCTCGTCCCACTGGAGACCATCCCACTTGTGAATACACAGAGCTCCAGTCCAGGAGAGGCCATCCGCATGGTGAGCACACATGGAATTCAGGTTCTGGCAAGCAGTATGGCATGTGAGGCTATCGATCATTCAGCTGTCCGCTGGTCAGACACTGACTGTAGAAATCTTCTCGCCTCCTCTCTGCCACTGTCTGGCGCACCTGGTTTCCACTTTAAAATGTTCAATAGAATACAGGTACGGCAGTAACAGAGAGATCTGAATTGTAATCATGGGTCAAACAAGAATCTTTGCTTAGGCAGCACTGTAGACAGGATCCCCTGTGTAGCCCACATACCAGCCCCACGAAGCCACCATTCCTAACAGTCACTTGATAAGGGTGCGGGCGGTCCTCTGGCTAGCAAAGCCGGGGCTGCGGGGCACTCTGGCCCGGCCCGGCCCAACCCTATGCGTGCCATGTTGGCCTCCAAAATATCCATTTTGAAAGCTAAACTGTCCAACATTTTCCATGCCTTAATCAGTTAGGCAATTTTTTTTAAATTTTTTATTATTTATTCAATTGTATGTTTGTGTGTACGCATGTGTGTATGTGTAGAACCATGGGCGAATTCGGGAACCGCCATGGACCACCTCCACTTCCTCCTTGTTACTCTGCCCTGGGATTCACAGGCTTTGCCCTACCAGGACCGGAAACGCAGGCCGCCCCCGCTTCTGCCTGGCGTCTATACGTGGGATCTGGGATCCGAACTCAGGACCTTTTGCCTGCAAGGCAGAGGCTTAATCCCTGAGCCACCTCTCCAGCCCCAGTTAGGCAATTTTTATCCATTTTTTCAACAAAGGAGGTTGAACCTCCTGCTGGTTGCTCACGCCATCAGGTGCCAGCTGCCATCAGCACTGACCTTTGCTGCCACTATGTTCTTTTTCAAATAAGTAAATATTCTTAAAAAGACTCTCTGTGGAAAGGGAAGGGAAGGGAAAGAGAAGAGAGGGGATGGGAAGGGAGGGGAGGGAAGGGAACTCTTTCCTTTTCTTCCTTCCTTCCTCTTCCTTCCTTCCTTCCTTCCTTTCATCCTTCCTTCTTTCCTTTTTTTCCTTTTGGATCACTTTTCTACCTGTTGTCTCCTTCCTCTTTCCTCCTGTTCTTAATCCCTCCTTCCTAGTTCTTATTCCTTCGCTTCTTTTTCTCACTTCCATCCTTCCTACTTCTCCTCCTTATCTCCAGTCTTTCCTGGAGGTTATTCAAGGAGGAGAACCATTGAGCACTCCATGACAATAAGAAAGAACACAAGGGCCAGGGAGATGGCTCAGCGGGAAAGCACCTGCTCCCAAACCTGGGAAACAGACTGCTATCTACAGAAGCCCAAATGATGGAAGGTGAGGAATAACTGCAAAGCTGTATTCTGACCTCTGCACTAGTGGTGTTCCATGTACATGCTCTCTCCACCTCTTCTGAAATAAGCAACATAATTTAAATTATATTGTAAACAAAACTAAAACAAAGAAGAGAAAGGTTCATGTCTTTGACCAGTTGCCTTTCTTCCATTGTCTTATCCTTTTTCATCCTTAATTATACTTCATGTATTTATGTGTGTCAGAGTGTCTTTGTGTGTGATTGAAAGAGTGTATATGAGGGAGTGTGTGTATATTACCTCATTCAGTGCTATAACACAACACATTACAAGGTGCAACTAAAGAGAGAGTTTATTAGGCTTACAATGCAAGGGTACAATTTATGCAGATAAGGAAGAGTGGTGGGAGAGGCAAGACCCTGCACACATTGTTCCCATGGTAGGGAACAGAGAGAGATGTATACTTGTGCTCTACTGCTCTTTCCCTTTATCCACCCAGGATCCCAGTTCATTCATGGGATGCTCTGGTCCACATTCACAGTGACCTCCAATCTCACTTCACCTCACCAAGATGCAGATGGACCTTCAAGGCCAAGAGTGCTAGAACACAATACCCAGACATCCCCCCAAAATGCCAAGGGAATGTGGGTCATGAAGGTTTTTGTCAGCAGTAACCAGGCACACCAGTAGGATGGAAGTGGTTTTCATGTGGGAGCAAATGGAAGGGTGCTGAAGGGAATGTCAGGATTAATACAGTCTGATGCCAAGAGTTCTTGGGCTTCATTAACAGACCGTGAAGATTCTTTTCCTTCCCAGCAGACCCAGTTCAGATGAAATTGAGACCTAGAGGAGGCATACCATGGAAAACTTCCAAGATGCAAGGTTCTGTCTACAAGTGTGAGGCAGGGGATTTTTTTAAGAATAGACATCAGGGGATTCACAATTGTCATTTCTGTCTCCATAAGAACCCTGGCCACACTGCCCATGGTTCCTTATATCCACACACTCTTCCCCATGGGACCATCTGTCCACATTACATCATCTAAACCAAGTCCTCTCACTTACATTTTCCCTGCCATTGCTTCTTTATTTTCAAATTTATTTTTTGAAGTTTTACAAGTATATTGAGTACATATCTCTGCTTCCCTCCATCATCCCCCCTTCTATCTATTTCCTTTTCCTTCATCAATCCATATAATTCCCGTCCATACTGTTTACTATCTCCATGTATGGGCATCAAGTTTCCCTTTGGCTTGTCTACTCTTGTGGAGTCTCAGGACTCTGTGATGTATACTGTAGGGACATTTCCTTTTATTAGCCCAGCTTTAGTCTCTAAGATTCCACTGATATTCCTATCTCTCTTGAGTTCCTGGATAGTGTATGTTGGTAAGTAAGTCTTTGTGCAGGTCATGTGAAGACAAGTCTCACTACAGTAAGTTCTCCCTGACAATGTTTCTAATATGTCTAAAGCCCACTGCTCTGTGTCCCAAGTGGGACCCAGGCCCAGAGCTAGAAGTCACTTCTTCAATCAAATTGTCAGCAGTGACACACAGTGGTGCATAGGCTGTAGATGAACTGACTGTGACATTCTGAGCAGATATCTATAGCAAAGGAGACCTTCCTGGGTTGCCTTAGGGCACACAGTGTATCCATGAGATGGGAACAGAGTTGGGCAAATCTCTCAGGGATAATATCACCCATTTCATCATAGGCCTCCAGAGGGGTAGGGTAAAGCTCCAGGGTCAGCTGGCTTTGGGTGGCAGTGTGGCAGAGCATGTCCTTCAGGACAGGCAGGGAGAAGTTGTTCCCATAGAAGTAGACTTCAATGTGCTGGGAGCAGTGGCTCAGGGCTGGCAGGAGGGTGCTGAGCTGGAAATCCTCCATTCTGCAGTCCTCCAATACCAGGCTTTGGAAGGTGCCCGCAACTCTCTCCAAGAGCACCTGCAGAAGCCTGGCATATGAATGGAATAGGTACATGCCACTCAGGTTGCGGTGTCTGAGCTGCCTCAGTCTCTGGCAGAGGGGCAGATAATTCATGTCTGCCTGTGAAAGGCAACATACTGTGATGGACAGGGTCTTCAAGGGAGTCTTCAGGCACCTGGGGAGAAAGCAAAATGTTAGGTCCTGAAAATGTTGCTGGAGGGAGTTGGTGGCACTCGGGAGACCAAATTACCCGAGGTCTATGTGACTGTGATAGAGGTCACCTGAAGGCTTTTGCCCCTTGGTCTGCCCACTCAAGTCTCCACTTCTAGGCTGAGGTTGGCAAGCAACAGTGTAAGACTAGCTCATCCCACAGGTTAGCAGCTCCTTTTCCCACTGCTCATCATCAAAATAGTAATGGACACATGAAGTCTCAATGGTAGAAGCAAAAAGTAAGCACTGGTGAGATCTCACAATCATAATCCTGGGTGCCAATTTTGGTGCTGTTAGACCACCATTCAGACTAACCACAGTCTTTCTTCATATGTTTCCTAACCACTAACTCCTCAGTAGTGATGCCAAGGTCCATTTCCCAGCACTCATACCACAGGAATATTGGAATATTCTTTCATCCACAGGGAATTAGGAGTAGACTGCTGCTCTTTCATGGGGCTGCAGAGTCCAAAGCAATCCTCTTTGAATGTATACCTTCAACCCACCTGATTGACTTCTAGTCTTCTACTTCCCCTCCCCTTAGCTTTGACCTGTCAGCTAAGGAGGAGTTCAAACTTACCTTACAGGACCTGACTCCACAGCTGGCTTTCTAAAAAGCATGCTGTATACAATACTCACAGAGCTCATCCTTGTGTTTCCTAGAAGTCGTGTGAGATTACATGTTTCTCCCAGTTAGAAGCAGTACCAGTCCTAGGCATTCTAACATCTCCAACATTGTCAGAGCCTAAGGTAATACCAATATTCACCCTCCTATTAATCTGTCCCTGGCAGTGGCTGCTCTGGTCTGCAGCATCACCTCAAACCACTTCCTTACTTGAACAACCGCTTCGATGATCCTTGAGGAGGAAGTAGACATTCATGTGCAGATGCTGGAGACTCTGGAGTTTGGAGAACTGAGAAATGAACTGGAGAACATACTTCTCCATCTCTTCATCCTTAAGAGGGTAAGTTTGGTTTTAGATGCCTGCCAGAAGCAGTCTGCAGAGATTTCTCTTCTGGCCCAGATAAGGTGCAAAACCAGTCAATGATCACAGCTTCCACCATGAATTCAGTTCAAATTCCTGGATGGATTCTAGCTCAAAAACCTCCAGCATCTCTAAGATCCTGGAAATGGGCATGGCCAGATCTGCAGCTTCCTACAACACAGCTGCACAGAGCATTTTTTCAACTGGGCCCACTACAAGAGGAGTGTGTGGTATCCATCTAGATGGTGGCTCTCCAGCTGAAAATCAGCTACCACCTTCAGGAGCTTCTTCTCTACAGATCCTGGGTGTTCCTGCATTCCTGGTTTCCTGGAAGGGACCTGTGTTGAGAAGCCTGGATGTTGGACTCCAGCCCATATGTTCCAGAAGTTGCAATCCACATTTCCCAACTCAACTACTTGTAGTTTCCACCTCCTGTGGACAAAGCAGATGCGTCAGCACATAGACCTGATTACCATTCAGTCTCTGCCTTTATAATAAGTCTCTAAGATCAGCTGTTCCACCCTTCTGCTTATGCAGAGGTGAGGAGGAATCCCAGAAGCTCCTATGCCAGGCAAGACATTTCTGCTGAGCTGCATCAGTGGCCCTGGCCCCCGTACTTCTCTTCAGTGTCTCCTAGACCCTGGTTGTTTCATTCTAAGGCCTGTGTAAGGAAGGAGGGGCAGCTCATTCTGTTCAGGCTAAGTCTGTTCCAAGCAGTTCTCACACAAGCCTTTTCTTTCTGGCTCAGCTGTGCCCACCAGAGTGCTACACTTGATGTTGTCAGAAGTCTGTCAGGTAAGCTTTGATAGCTGACCCCACTCCAGGCTGCCTTTCCTATGTACTCCACATCTTCCTGTACATATTACCTGATGCTAACTCACTGAGGTTGAACCATCTGATTCAGCAGGAGGGCGATTCCACTCAGCACAGGATGCAAGGTCTTCAGGTCCAAAGTCTTCCTCAGGAAGACCACAGGGAGGCATGTGAAGGGCCAGGCTGCCATCATTGCCCTCACAGTGTGATTGTGTCTATGGTGAGGACCTCTTTGAACAGGGATGGGAAGAGTTCTTAGGGAAGAACCTCCAAGGAAGAGATGGCCAAGGACTCATCCCTCAGCAGACAGTGAACCGCCACATCGAGGAGAGTGGGCGGGGACTTGATGTCTATTCTGCACATCTCAGTCATACTGATCCTGAGGAAGATGGAGAAAGAACTCTTTTTCAGACTAAGCCTGAGGCATCTCCACCTTTTCAGCTCTGGCCATGGGGAAACCCATGTTGGTAGAGGTTCTGCAACCCACATGGGAAGCTACTAAGAAAGGTCTTGAGTTTCAAGAAGCTACAGTGGGAGAAGTCTCAAGTCAACAAAAAATAACCCCCTAAGGCAGCACTTGCCAGCCAGCTTCCTGTTGGGAGGCAGAGGCAGAAAGATTCCCTTGAATTCAAATCCAACTATGATCTATAGAGTGTGATCTCGCCTGATAAAATCAATGATTAGTGACAGGTGCCTTTCAGTTGCCCTCTCTCCGGTTTCCCTCAAATAAAGAACTAAGTGGATGAAGAGGACTGAAAACCTGGGGGAGGACAGAAGGGGAAAATCAAAAAGATGTAGACTTAACCATTTCTTTACCACTGCCTGGGTTCAAGACCTTTGCTATGCATGGGCAATTTTATGCTCTTGGCTCCACCAATTCCCTTATGAGAAAGTCTAGATATTACTGTGACCCTGAGAGATCACCAGGATCATGTGACTGCTGTCCACAGTATTTTCAGGCACAGTCTGCATGGTAACCTAAAGCTTCATGCCCCTAGTTCTGCCTGACCCTACACACTTGTCACACTAGAAATCAGGATGCAGAAGCAGATAGTTCTATGTCAACCAAGGCTAGCACAGTCAGATGCCAGCCAGTCAAGTATACAAGGAGAGATGGTCTCAGAATAGAATGTATTGCTGGAGAGTCTAGGTTCTGTTCTTGTGTTGGGTGTGACAGCAGATGTCACAACAGCCCTGACTTCTGCTTGGTCAAATGATTTCATGGAGATTTGCTTATCACAATAGCAGCCCTGTGCTTCAGTGGTAGACATTCAGTTACACAAGCTGCAGAGGGACTGTGGATTCATGATAAACTCCAAAGATGGCAAGAAGAATCCCATGCTCCTGCAGCCTCTTTGACCATTTTCATTGATATCCTTAAGCCCTATAGGAATTTTAAGAGAAGAATGAAGACAAAGAATGCAGTAAAGGAAAAAAATTGTAGTCAAAAGCGCCATCTGACTTTTAAAGTTATAAAGAACACAAATTCTACTATCTACCATCTCAGGGTAAACAAAGTAAATACATGCCAAGCAATAACAAAATTCCAATCCATTTTTATTTTCAAATCAAATATTCCATAGCTCAGGTCTAGGATGTCAGCACTCAGCAAGGTGAGACAGAAGGATTGCTTTGACTTTCATTTGAATCCAGCCTGTTCTATAGAGACCCTGTCTCTGAAAAGTAACCAAAGAAACAAAACACTTACAGGGAGTGGATGAGGCCTGCAGGGTGCTCTGGCCTTCTAGTTCTGAGGCTACAGCATACTGGATGACAGCTGGAAACTTAATTTATAGCTCTTTCTTCTGGTTCCTCCTGTGTGACTTTAAGATAGGCTTCCCTTCCCCCAGCACCTAGCTCTCCGCCCGAGCGCCTTCTAAAACTTCCCGCTGAGAATGCCAAATGTGGGACTTTAAGATAGGCTTCCCTTCCCCCAGCACCTAGTTCTCCGCCCACACGCATCCTAAAACTTCCCTCTGGCGCCAGTCCAAAGGCGCCAACCGTGTTTACGCGATCTCGGGCGGGACCGTGCCATTCCGCCCTCCACCCTGGGCGGTTCAGGAACTGCCCAGAGACTCCACTATCAGCAAAAGAACATTTGGTGGTCAGTTTTATCACCCCATAACTCAACTGCCCAGAGACACCGCTATCAACAAAAGAACATTTGGTGGTTAACTTTATTGTGTGCTGTGTTCCCATAGAGTTTGCTGTGACTGCTTTCATTATAAAAACCCTACCCCGATCTCACTCGGGGCCGCTCCTTCCTTGCTTGTGAGAAGGACGGTCCTGGCGAGCCAGATTAAAGCTTGCCTTATGCTTCTTGCAGCAACCGCTCGGTCCTCGTGGTTCTTCTCGGGGTCTGGGTGGGTGATAAACAGGGACTTCGGTTCCAACACTCCACATTTCCAACTTTCACCATCTAATCAGAAGCACGATCTGAATAAATCCACCTACTGCCACCATCCAATCAGAAGCAGCATCTGATGAGACCATTCCAAAATCCTCGGCCTCCTAAATATGATACATTTTTAGCTTTTGCAAAATTGCATGATTGGGTTTTGAAAGTTGAAGATTAGATGGTAAGTGAAAAGCAAAGGATATTTCATTGATTAACACCATGTTGTTAGTCTTATTCAGAACTCTGAGCACTCTAAATGTGTGGCAATGTGATTAATCTGATCCTGATGTTGGAAGCCAAAAGATAACTATAGTGGAAAATGTCCTTGCTGAGGAATATGAGCTAAATAAAATGAAAAAAAGTTTTCTCCAGTGTAAACAGCTAGGCATGGTGGGGCTTGTCTGTAATCCCAGCACACAGGCTGCAGGATTATCCCCTGCTAGATTGGGCTACAAAGAGCGATCCTGTCTCAAAACTTTCAGAGAGAGAGCACCATGCTTCCCATCATGAGGGAGACTGAGGCAGGAGGACTGTGAATTATAGGCTAGATTGAGCTGCAGAATGAGACACAGTCTCAAAACATGAATGAAAATAAAAAATAAAACAAAGCAAAAAATATTTAGGGAGGAGATTTAGAGAAATAAAGAGGGGAGAGAGAGAGAAAGAGAGAGAGAGAGAGAGAAGGAGGAAGATGAAGAGGAGAAGTCGAAAACCAACATTATGAGGACCTCTTTGGAAACACAAGTAATCTCCATGTGAAAATATTTCTGGGTTGTCTCTCAGAGCAGACCCTGAATCAGTCCAGTGCAGAAGAATGTTCACACCCAGAGTGTGATTAGATGAGAAATCAGGACTGAGCACTGCAAGAGGAGCTGGATCTGTCTCTCTATGGATGCATTTGGGAGGAAGGGGTGTTTGTATTTCAATGTGTGTGTGAGTTCAGTTCGCAGATCTCACATAAAAACACAGGGCAGAAATGGCAGTGATCTGCATTTCCAGCTCTGAAAAATGAGGAACATGAAAACCATGTCACGAAATCAAGAATCACTCCTGAAATCACTCTTGGGCCTCCATGGGCACCTACACCACACAGCAAGTTCTAAGACTGATGTTTTCTTCCTTCCTTTTAGCTGTTACAGTTTTGTGAGACTGTCTATGAAGTGTTCTAGGCCTATCTCAGCTCTGAGAAGCTGAATGTGGGGGTTGCTAGGCCCAGAAGCCTGAGCTCTGGATGATACATTAGCAACTGAACAGGCCATTGAGTGACTCCTCCCTTGGGAGGTTGAGTTTGCCTCTTGTCTGCAAGACAATGATAGGCTAAATTTCCTCCTTGGAAGCTGAGAAAACTCCCTGGTCCTTTGGAATACTTTTGTTTCTCTAAGAAACTGGCTGGGCTGTTCCTCCCCCAACAGTTCTGTCCTGCTTACCTGTGAGATGTTAATACACGCACCAAGTAACTCTGTTTTGGGGCATACATACATTGTCCATTCTCTTCTGGCAACAAGGTGGCATGCATGTTTAGCATACCTGACAATATGTGTGTCCCAAGGCAATTGGGTGTCACTCCTGTCTTCTTTTTGTTAACCAAAATGCATATGTTTTACATAATCCTGTAAAGAATTTGGTTCTGCTCCTCTTTGATGTTTTCCTGAATTTGGCCCTGTTTCTTGATTATAAAACCCCTGTAATGTTACAATAAAGTTGGCTTGGATGATAAGGAACATCCAAGACCCCCTCTGACCCAAGTTTGAAACTTTTAATTCCTACCGCTCCCACTTCAGATTCCCATGTTTGTAGATTCGGGTTCATGCTGGTTCCTGGGCCCGGACAGCTGAAGGTCACCTTCACTTCTGATTCTCCTGTCCTGAAGTTATGGTTATAAACAAAGCCATGTTGCTCACTTTTGTGTGTCCGGGGATGAATCCCCATCCCCCATGAATGCTGGGCAGACTCTCTGCAGCTGGCCACATCCTCAGCCACCATGGTGTATGTTTATGGTTAGTAACTTCAATGTTGGGGAATATGTTGAAAGTACACCATGTTTGCACATGAAATTGTGAAGGGATGAATACATTTTTAATATAGAGTGCACTGAGCAGCTGCTTTCCTAAATCTTGACTTCACAGAAAGCAAATGCTGTAGCAAAGCCTGGAAGCTCAAGTAGGATGCACAATTTGGAAGCCACCTTGTCTGCATTGTTAGTTGTAGGCCTATCTGTCCTGTAGGCCTGTCTGTCCTGTGACCCTGTTACACAAAGGAGGTGGTGGTTGTAGAGAAAAGAAGAGATAAAAGAAAATAGATTCTCTGTTTGGAAAAAAGGCATTTTTTCTTCTAACTAATTTTTATTCTTTTTAATCTCATACATGTACAGATGGTATTTTAATCTGATATTCCCTCATCTATCTTCCCCTGGAAATTCTCCCAGTGTTGGGACAGAACTCCCACTCGGGAGGCGACCTGACTCAGGAGACCATGCTGACGACGAGATCGATGCAAACAGCAAGAGGTTTTATTGTCCAGTGCATTGGGGCCGCTCCATAGGGGAATGAAGGAGGCGACCCTGAGCACAAAGGGCACAGACTTTTTATACAGTTTTTTGTAAGGAGGTGTTGAGGTAGTGAGGTGTTACCAAATAATTGGCTTATAACTTAACTTTTAAACTCATTGGTGCAAGTTTAGGTGCAAAGGGAATGGGGCAGAGTTCCCAGGGGCGACGAGCATAGCAGCACGTACTCCAGGCTTTACCCGGAAACCTGGGGATGAGTGTGTTTCCTTGGAATTCCCAGGGTGGTGGGGGGAGTCCCGGTATCTGACCTGGACACACTCGTCCTTTGCCTTTTTTGGGAATCCTTGGGTTGGGGTGAGATAGCGTGATTCTGAGACTAGCTCATCACATTCTTGCTTGCCTAGGAAATTTCTTTCTGTCTAGAAAATTTCTTCTTCTACATAACCTCTTTCACCAGTATGTCCAACACTCACCTTTATGTCCTCATGTTTTCATTACTCTATAGTGCAAAATAATTTGTGAGAAGGAAGAAAAAATTCATTGCAGATGTAGACAGATGTCATGGTTGAGGTCGCAAGTGGACATGGCACAAAGCCCTGATAAAGCTCAAGATCAGGTGTCTGTCCATGTCCTGTGAGACTTCCTAAGTTCCTGGTGTGAGCCCACAGAGCCTCAGTCCACATGAGTTGTCCACACTGTGAGCACTGGGAGACTGTCCAGGCAGCCTGTACACGGTGAGTGCATCTGGAATCTCAGGATTTTTTATTAATCTGCATGATGTTTTCCAGTTGACCTGTGTCAATAGCACTCATGTGTTTTTTCACTATTATCCTCCTTGCTATGTCCCCAGGTTTACTCACCAACACTAGATTGTATGTAATAGAAATTTTTTCTTGGCCTCAGAATTCTTGGGCTTGAAAACAAGCAAATATGGAGTGGGAGAGATAGTTCAGGGGTAAAAATGCAGTTTCACAAGTATTAGGACCTGAGTTCAGATCCCCAGTCCCATGTAAAAATACTAGAGTGTCCTTTCTGCCAGCTGACATCGGGGAGGCTACATGCTGCCTGGAGTTACTGTAAAAGATACAAACCAGCAGGAGTTCATCAGAGCAGGCAACTTTCTTCAAAATGTCTGGGAAGCAGCACGTCCATGAATGGGTGGACACACCCAGTCAAGCTGGCCAACACAAAGATCTGCCCCCTAGGATAAGAATGTGTCCAATGCTCCAGCTGCTTCCACAGCAGGCCACCTATGTGACCCTGGCGGTGCTGGGCTTGGCTCCATGACCAAGATCTATGGAGGTCTTCAGAGAAGCAGTGTCATGCCAAACCACTTTAGTAGGGTCTCAAGAGTGTGGCCCCTCTTGTCCTGCAAGCCCTGGGGGGCTGAAAATGGGAAATCTCAGAGGAAAGCACTAAGGGGGTGGAGTGATCCGGGATGGGGCTTGACTCTTCCTGTGCATGCATAGCTAGTGATCCCACTCACTGAGCTGTCTTACCAGCAGAATCCAGCTCAGCACTGTAACTCCAGAACTCAGTCCTCATCCCGAAAGTCCCATCACCTGTGTCCATGGGACTTTCAGGCTGGATTGTCCTATGGATGGTGTGCAACACATGTTCGGTCTGCATTTGGAAAGGCACAGAGCTGAGGGATGAGCATAGTCCTAGCCCAGCAGGAAGCTGAAGCAAGAGCATCATGAGCTCAAGATGGGCCTGAACCACCACTGCCTGTCAAAACCAGTGTGAGCAGCTGAACTGGACTCAATGTCAAGATAGAATTAAATGACAGAGCATGCATGGAGGCTCATGTCTGGGATCCAGCCTGTGGCAGGCTGAGGAAGGAGGGCTGCCATGGTTTATTGAGGAGGGACAGTAAATACATACTGTTATGAAGACAGTTAAAAAAATTGTGTGAAGAAGTAGCTCAGGGGTAATGGCCTTTCTGTGTGTGCAAGGACCTGCTCGGCATGCAGCCAATGGGAACCACCTGTGCTGAGCCCCAGCATTGAAAGCAAACACAAGAGCCACTTGGGTGAAAGCATAGTTGCCCTCAGTCTGGAGAATCAGTGTTTTGAAACTAGTTTGATTCTGTTTCCTTCATTTTCTGCCTCCGCTTCTTGGATGTAAGAGAAAGTGAGGGCAGCACATGCTTGCTTGGGAAGACAAGTACTGAGCTCAGATGAAAATTCTTGTGAGACTTTTTTTTCCTTCTACTATGCAGATTCTGGAAATTGATCTCTTGGTGCAAGGTGTGACTCGGGCTCATTAATCTTCTTGAGAGTTTTCAGTGAACCAAAGTTTGTTTTCAAGTCTTCGATCAATTTACTTTCCTGTTCTGTCAACCCTGGGGTTTGCCAGACAAGGGACCTCCCTCAGAACTGCTACCGAAAGGAGTTCTTTTTTTTTTTTCAAGCCCCCAAGAACTTCTGAGGCCAAATGTGGCCAAATACAACTGTAATGTAGTTGAGGGTGACCTTGAACACCTGACTCTCAGGACTCTGCCTCCCAAATGCTGGGATTACAGTCATCAGATGACAAGTGTGGTTTGATTTAGGTTTTGACGACTTGCTAGAGATGGAACTCTGGGTCTCCTCTAAGTATTAAGCAAGCTCTCTACCAAGTAAGCAGGATTCACAGACCCAGTTTTATATTTTTGTTTGTTTGTTGTTGTTGTTGTTGTTGTTGTTTTCAGAGAGAATCTTAGTCTGCAACTCAGGAGCTTTAACTTAGAACTCAAGGTACTTGACCCTCCCCCACTTTTAAGGGTGACCCACTATCCCACTTTAAAAGTTCAGTTCTTAATTAGAACTCAAAGTGCAATCAATTTATTTTATGTGTTTGAGAGACAGAGGTTGAGAAAGTGGTGTGCACATACATTCCAAGGGACTGTGCTAGAGAACAAAGCACAACTTTAGGAAACTGGTTTTCTCCCTCCAACTCATGGCATTCTGGGATGAACTCAGGTCACCAGGATTATGAGCAGGCACATACCTTCTGAGCAATCTCCCATGCCCGTGGGGTCACATACCTTCCCTGTGCTCTCTCTGAAGATGCAGAGTCAGTGCACTTGAGTAAATGACTCACCAGAAACATGAACATGGTCAGGCATGTTGGCACAGCCAGAAAGGCAGGTGCACCAATCCCCCTTTTCTATATAGTAAAGGTGGGGGGCAGCTAGACAGCTATTGGCCGAGGCAAGCTTGGAAAGAATATTGTCTGTGTGTCCCAGAGCCATTTTCGTGGCTGTTCCTGTCTTGGGTCCGACCTCACTGCTCCTAGCCTCACCCGTCATGGGGTGGCTCTGTCATCCTCAGAGTCCCTGTCTTAGGTTGGTCTAGGAGCTGAGGAAGTTGCCCGTCTTTGGAGCGGCCACCTGGGCTCAAAACCTCCTCTTAAAGGCCCAAGGGTGATATAGCTGTACCTGGACAAGGTCTCAGAGGTCACCTGTGGGGTTGAAGCTGCTGCTGACTGTCGACGGGACCAGCGTGTTGAGGAGGCGGCGGGCAGGACCTATATCATGAAGTAATCTCAAGAGAAGGATGATTAATAACATTTCCACCATGAGGTTTTATCAGCAGTAAGGGCAGAGAAATTAAGCCTCTCAGTAGTTATATCTAGGGATGTTTCATTGTCATCAGTATTTTCTGTACAGACCCGGTGATATTGGACCGTAATGGAGGGTGGAGAGAGGGCAGAGTCAATTTGAGATTTTATAAAACGAGTTAATTTTTGAAAAGCCCATGGGCCAAAAGAAAGAAGCAAAAGTAATCCAATAAGAGGTCCTAAAATACTAGGGAGGAGGGTAGATAGCCAAGGGGAGGTGGAAAACCAATTTTGATACCAAGATTCTTGTTTTTCTCTTTCTCTTTTTCTTTTTTCTAGGCTCTCAGTGATTTTTTGTAAACTATCTTCTACAAGACCGGTTTTGTCTATATAGACACAGCATTGTTCTTTTAAGGCTGCACAGAGGCCTCCTTGTTGAAGGAATACTAGATCTAATCCTCTTCGATTTTGTAAAACTACTTCAGAGAGGGATGCCAGTGAGTCTTTGAGATTTCAGAGGCTGTCTCTTATCTCTCTAATGTCGTTATCAATGGCCATGCTAAGTTGGTTATATTGATGTTGGGAGGGGGCAAGGGATGCTATACCAGTGCCTGCTCCAGTAAGGCCAAGACCGATAAGGACAGCTAGAGTTACAGCAGATATAGGCTCTCTCTTATGGCAAGAATGGGGGTCTGTGCCTCTTTGCCAGAATGTAAGGAACTCGTTAGGGTCATAAATGGTGAGTTTGGGAAACAGTCGCACCAACACACAATAGTCACGTACCTGTAGAAATCTGGAAGTCTCAATATAAGTGGTTAAGCCTGTAGAGCAGGCCAAGTAACTATGAGCAGGGGCTTGTAAGTACATGAACTGAGAATTGACAACCAAAGTGTCATTGCATATACCTGTCAACTGAGCGGGGGGAATCATATTTTTGCCCAGGAGACAGGTTCCTATTCCAGAGACATCAGTGACAGTGAGCTCGACAATGTCCCAGGATAATTGGTTGCTGTCATTTGTATAAGTGAGGTCGCCAAAAAAGGCTATTCCTTCATAAAAAGGAGGGTTTGCTGAGAGGCACATCCAATATTCTTTATAGGTGGAATCATTGTGATACATTAAGGCAACGGCCGAAGCATTAAGAACAGACAGGATGAGGTTTGTGGAGGACACAGGACCATTAGGAATGGTAGGTTGGAAGTAGGAATGCGTAAGGGAAGGGGTGTTGGGAGTAGGGGTGTGCATACTGGATGGAGTTTGTGGGGGGTGTTGGTGTAGTTGGGCATTTGGTCCAATGGATGCCTTGTGTTGATTAGGGAGCTCTTGTAATAGTTTGATTCTAAAGGTTAGGCCAGGGTGGGGAGGATGCAATCTGAGAATAGGAGCTAGCTATGTCACCTGCTTGGTTGGTTATTACCCATGTATAGTTCCATAGTTGATAGGGGCCAGATTCTCCGACAGGTAGGATAAGCAGAACGGCGAACAGGATCCAAGGTGGCTGAAGATAAGTGTTCATTTTTTCTGTGAAGATAAAAGAAGAGAGTCTTCTCAGGTGCCACCCTGGGATTGATTAATAGGCGTTGTGATGATTTTGGAAGATTGAGGGGGCTTGTTAGGGGTATAGGGTTTGATAAAGCGTTCTGGAAGCCATCGAGCACTATTGGCCTGTCTGTTATATATACAGGCGTGGCCCTTTCCCCATATGAGCACAGGATCAGGCCCGTGCCATTTGTTGTCAATGGGGTCCTTCCATATTGCCTGAGAATAGTCATCAGCCGTAGAAGGATGCCAGAGCCTGTCAGCTGCAGATTGTTGTTGTTCATCAAGGGTAAGAAAATTTAGAAGAAACAATGCATGGTTTAGCAGGGTTTTGTGGTTTAGGGGGGAGTAAAGAATTCCCCCGTTAGATAGCAGTTTTTGAAGTATATTTTTTAAGGTCTGATTGGCTCTTTCAACTATGCCTTGGCCTTGGGGGTTGTATGGGATGCCCGTGATTTGTTTAATGTTGAATTGAGCACAGAAGGCTTTAAATTGAGTACTAGAGTATCCTGGGCCATTGTCAGTTTTGATGACTCTAGGACAATTCCTGACTGAAAAACAGGCTATAAGGTGGTTAATAACATGTTTTGTGGCTTCCCCTGTTTGGGGAGTTGCATAAATAAAACCGCTAAAAGTGTCAATGGTGACATGACTATATTTGTTTTTTCTGAATGTTTTAAAAGGGGTGACATCCATTTGCCAAAGTTCGCCTGGCACAAGTCCCCTAGGATTAACTCCCATATGGGGTTCAGGGAGAAAAGACAGGCAGGCTTTGCAATTACGGACAATTTCTCTGGCCTGTTCTTTAGATATTTTGTATCTTAAATGAAGGGTGCAGGAATTGAGATGATGGAGGTTATGAGCCTGTTGTTCCTGTTGAAGAGGGGTGAGCGCTGTAGTAAATGTTTGTTGTTTAAAGGCAAGCGCAGTTAGGGAGGAAGTCAGGGAAGGTTGCTGTGTGGCCTGGTCGACAAGGTCATTTCCCTGACATAGGGGTCCATTGTTAGAGTAGGCAAGGATTTTTATTTAACCTGTATAATTAGAATCTATAATACCTGGATAAACATGGAGGCCTTTTAGGGTAGAATGGGTAAAGGGCCATATATGCCCATGAGTAGGACTTGAACTCCCATATCAGGGGTTAATATTGAGTCAGTGGAGGAACTGAGGTCCAATCCTGTGTTGTTTGAGGTTGTTCTGTGGAAAGTGGAAATTTTATTGGCTGGGATGTTTTGGTTTGAGGGACGAACCTGATAGCTCCGGGGTTGAGTCCCTGAGTTGTCTGAGCTGGGGCCAGGGGCTGGCCTCTTTGGAAGTTTTTTGGCGGTAATGGGTTTCCCTGGGCATCAGCTTTTGAGCGACAATCAGAGGCCCAGTGTTTTCCTCTTTTGCATCGAGGGGAGGGTGTTGTAGGCAGTAGGCAGGAGGCCTTAAGCGCCGTACAGTTTTTGAAAAAATGGCCAGGTTGTTTACAATTAAAGCAACTTTTGTCTTTGGTAAAATCTTTTAAGGCAACTCCTATGGCGATGCCCATAGCATGAGCTGAGCCAATGCCTGAACACAGTTTTATATAGTCAGAGATGTCACAGGACCGGTGAGGGTGGATAGCATCCTGACAAGCAGGATTGGCGTTTTCAAATGTTAAGTGTTTTACAAAAGCACTCTCGCTTTCTTTGCCCCCACCGAATAGCCATTCAGCCGCGTCTGTGAGGCAGCTGATGAAATTATTATAAGGCTTATCGGGTCCCTGATGAAGTTTAGCCAAGGAGGTGGTAGCGGACTCTTTAGGGGGAAGCCGTTTCCATGCCTTGAGACCTGCATTTTGAATCTGAGACAGGAGGCCAGGAGGGAAACGTGTTTGAATTTCATTAGTTTCATATGGAGGGCGCCCCATAAGTCTATCTCTGGTCCATTTTTTAGTCTTAGGCGTTTGAGAATTATGCTGGGCAATCTCTCTGCAATTTTCTGCAAACTCAGTTCTCTAAAGAACAAAATCACCGCCAGCTAGACAGGCATGGGCCAGATGATGCCAGTCATTTGGGACAAGCCAGTGCTCACTCAGGTTTTCTAGTAAAGGTACCATAAATAGCGCTGTAGGGCCGTAATTAGAAATTGCCCCTTTCAAGTCTTTTAAATGTTTTAAACTTAGGCGGCAGTATTGTTGATTCTGGACCACCTGTGGGGTGTCCTTGGAGTCTGATTCCTCTGAGGGACTTTCTCCATATCTCTGATTATTAGATTAATCCCCAGTCTCAGTGATTTCTTCCCCTTGGAAAGAGGAAGGTTCCTGGCAATTTGTGGAAGCTTGCTCTAGGTGACTGGGGCAAGTTGAAGGCTTTTAGAGGCTGTTTGGCGTTTTTTAGGGTTTGAACTTATAGGGGGAGACTGAGAAGTTTGAATTAATTCTAAATCTACGGCAAGAAGCTCTATTATCAGAGTGAGATGTTCCCTCTTTTGTTGGAGGAGTTATTTTAAGGAGGCTGATTGCTGAGAGAGCTCAACTTTGGCTTGAGTGATAAGATCTAAGGAGTTGTCTGAAAGAAGAACAGGGGCACGCAAAAGAGAGGAGCTGAAGCATAGGGGGGTGGGTAAGAATGGAAGGTTTTTGTTTTTGTTTTTGTTTTTTTGAGGATGGCAGTTGGGTGTTTTACAGAGTTGGTAGCCTCATTGTCTGAGGAAGTTTTCTCATCAGGGGGTAGGGCATTATCATCAGAGACTGGGTTAAGGATCTCTGGAATGTTTAACGAGGGGTAGAGACGGATGGGAGGGGACTCTAAGTGAGGGGAATTGTCTGAGGGAGGGGGATCTGAAGGAGGAGCGGGCATATCAATAACAACTGATTCGCAAGTCGAAGGGGGCCTGGAGCAAGGTTGTAAAACTTTTTCTCCCTCTAAAATAACCTTTTGAATATCAGGAGATCTAGTATAAACCTGTATAATATCATTAATAAGATTTTAATACACAGAGGTTTGGACCGGAACCTTTTCAGGGCCAAAGGTCCTATAGTAATCCTGTAAACAATTTCTAACTCTAAGCCAACATTCTAAGACCTCTCCAGTTTTTACTCATGACCCCAGAATAAGCTTCCTGCTGCCCTTGAGAAGTTGGGATTTTATGAGTAACCAAATTCTTGCTTAATCAAAACAGACAATTAAAATACATTTAAATACGTGAAGCTTAATCTTAATTTTTAACCTCAGAGGCTCAATGTCTTCTATAGCAGAAAAGAAGCACAATGTATAACTTTTTTTTAACCATCTCTAGTTTTTAATCTGTTTATAAACCCAAAATTTCATAAACCTTTATAGCACACTTTAACATCTTTTTAATCAGTCAACTCAAAACTCCTGTACACATTTAATTTTTTAAGCGAGATTTTTTATATTATAAACCTTATTTAAAAACCTTTGATACATTTAAGTACCATATCTTGTTTATTTATACCTTTTTATCTTTTGATTTTTTTTGTTTTAATATTAGATATCCTTTAAAAAAAAAAAGTTCTTTAATAAAGGCATTAACAGCAGACCCCGTCTTAAAAATCACTGTACTTGAATTAAATTTGTAAGATTATAACAGAAAATAGGAGTATACTTGGAATTAGGAACCAGATTTTTTTTTTCCCAAGGAAGGGAGCTCATAATTTCTCAGAAACCAGTTTTATTTTTTGGCTGTTAAATACGTTAACATTACACATATGAAAACAAACTTTCCTAGGTAAAAACACATTATTCCTTTGTGAAGCTTCATAAAAAGATATTTTAATCAGTACGTACTCAGGCCTTTTGATGGTAATTTTTTTTTTATTAAAAATTTAATTATACATTTTAAAATTTTTTACCAGTTCCCTCCCTCCCCCCTCCTCCCCCTCCCCTTCCCCCAGTGCCTCCCCCCCAATTCCCAGAGAGTCCTTTATTGTATACGCCTAACTCTCCATTGGGTCCTCCTCTCCGATGACATGTAAGGACCCAGTGGCATTTCCATAAGCCCTTTCTCTTGTTCGCCTTAAGCATAAGATCACTACTATGGCTGTCAATCCCTTGCCTCCAGGGGTCTCGGTGCCCTTAACAGATGCTAGACTTTATGAGGGCAACAGTGCGCTGGACATTGCGCAGGGCATGCAAAGTCCCATTACGATTGCTTTGGCCCCAACTATTGTTGAGAATCTTGCAAATCGTTGCTCCTCCCATCCTTTTGCTCTTACAATCTTACTGCCCCCTCTTCCGCAAATGTCCCTGAGCTCCAGGATGGGGAGAGATTAGGCTGTCCTAGTTCTATGTGATTGATATAGTCTCTGAAGTTCTGGATTGTGGTTTGTTGATTTTCTTTTGCAGTTTTGCTGCTCCTGCAATTCCCTTCACTCCATTCTGCTGGGCACTGTATGTCACCCCCTGGCCAGAGACAAAAAGCTGTTAAACTGGAGTCTTGTTGTAATAGCACATTCAAGGGTAGATGTAATAAGAGTAGGAAACCTCCCTGAGGGAGGGGTCCATCACCCATTTGCAAAATGATTACTTTTTATCTGCTAGACTATATGCCCTCCCCTTCTGGTGAGATCAGGAAAGAACGTCTGTGAACTTAACCAGGTTTCTCATTACTTACTTGCAGACCTTGATGGAGGCCTATTTTCTCTGCTGTAACATGGTCTTCTCTCTCCTTGTTTCTGGTGTGGCCCTCCTAACCCATCTCTCTTGTTCATAATCCTTGCAATTACTGTGTTTCATAGGTTTACTTTTGAGTGTCTCAATGTGGGCTGGGTGAGTTTGGTACTAGGAGCCACCTATTAGGGAGTACATACGGCGCTTAATTTTCTGGGTTTGGGATACTTCACTTAATATAATTCTTTCTAATGACATCCATTTCCCAGCAAATTCCAGTAATTTATCATTTTTGATGGCTGAGTAGTACTCCATTGTATAGATGTACCACAGTTTCCTTATCCACTCGTCAACTGTTGGACATTTAGGTTGATTCCATGACTTTGCTATTGTAAACAGTGCTGCTATGAACATGGTCGATCTTGTGCTATCGAGGCGAACCTCTGCTGCATGGGGGGTTATTCCCAAAAGTGGGATAGCAGGGTCATATGGCATTTCAATCTTTAATTTCTTTAAGAATCTCCAGACGGCTCGCCAGAGTGGCTGTATGAGCCTGCATTCCCACCAACAATGTAGGAGAGTTCCCCTCTCTCCACATCCTCTCCAGCATTTGTCGTTGTTTGTATTGTGGATTTTTGCCATCCTGACCGGGGTGAGATGATATCTCAGGGAAGTTTTGATTTGCATTTCCCTGATGGCGAAGGAAGTGGAGCATTTTTTAAGATAATTGTTAGACATTTTAATTTCATCCCTGGTAAAGTTTCTTTGAAGTTCCAGGGCCCATTTTTTAATTGGGCCAGTGTTTTCCTTGGAGTTTAATTTTCTAAGTTCTTTGTGCACTCTGGACAGTAGAGCTCTGTCAGATATGTGGTTAGTGAAGATTTTCTCCCATTCTGTGGGTTGCCTTTGAGCTCGTGTGACAATCTCTTTATCTGAACAGAAGCTCTTTAATTTCACAAGATCCCAACTGTTGAGAGTTGGTAGCAGTGATTGTGCCATTGGATGTCTGTTTAGGAAGTGTTGGCCTAGCCCAATCAGCTCGAGGGAGTTCCCTATCCTTTCAACTATGGTTTTTAAAGTCTCTGGCCTGATATCAAGGTCCTTGATCCATTTGGAATGAAGTCTTGTACATGGTGACAAGTACGGGTCCAGCTTTAATCTTCTGCATGTGGAGATCCAGTTTTGCCAGCACCATTTGTTGAAGATGCTGTTCTTTTTCCATTGGATTCTTTGGGCCCCTTTGTCAAAGACCAAATGGCTGTAACTTTGTGGGCTTATATCTGGGTCTTCAATCCTTATCCATTGATCTGTGTGTCTATTTTGGAGCCAGTACCAGGCTGTCTTTATAACTATGGATTTGTAGTATAGACTTAGGTTTGGTATGGTAATACCTCCAGCTGTGTTTTTGTTACTCAGGATTGTTTTTGCTATCCTGGGTCTTTTGTGTCTCCATATGAACTTTGAGATTATTTGGTCAACTTCTTTGAAGAATTGCTTTGGGATTTTGATTGGTATAGCATTGAATCTGTATATTGCCTTTGGTAGGATGGTCATTTTTACAATGTTGATTCTGCCAATCCAGGAACAAGAGAGGTCTTTCCACCTTCTGGTGTCTTCTGCAATTTCTTTCTTTAGGGTTTTAAAGTTTTCATTGTAAAGGTCTTTTACCTCCTTAGTTAGGTTTATACCAAGGTATTTCATTTTTTTAGGGGCTATAGTAAATGGTATTGTTTCTCTCAAGGCTTTTTCACTTCTTTCATTCTGGGCATATAGGAAGGCCTCTGATTTTTGCACATTTATTTTGTATCCTGCCACCCTGCTGAACTTCTCAATTAGTTCCAGGAGCTTCCTGGTGGAGTTTTTGGGATCACTCAGGTATAAGATCATGTCATCTGCAAATAGGGATAGCTTGACTTCTTCCTTGCCGATTTGAATCCCTTTTATGTCCCATTCTTGTCTTATGGCTTCAGCTAAGACTTCAAGTACAATATTGAATAGAAGTGGTGAGAGTGGACAGCCTTGTCTAGTTCCTGATCGAAGTGGGAATGCTTCCAATTGTTCCCCATTGAGCATAATCCTTGCTGTGGGCTTGTTGTATACAGCTTTTATTATATTGATAAAGGTTCCTTCCATTCCTACTGTCTCTAGCGTTTTGATCATAAAAGGCTGTTGGATCTTGTCAAAAGCTTTTTCTGCATCTATCGAGAGTATCATGTGGTCTTGGACTTTGGACTGGTTTACATGATGAATTACATTTATTGATTTGCGTATGTTGAACCAACCTTGTGTGCGGGGGATGAAGCCTACTTGGTCCCCATGAATGATCTTTTTAATATGTTTTTGAATCCGATTTGCTAAGACTTTGTTGAGAATCTTTGCGTCTGTGTTCATCAGGGAGATCGGCCTATAGTTTTCTTTTTTAAGTGAATCTTTATTAGGTTTTGGGATTAAAACGATATTAGCTTCATAGAAGGAATTTGGTAGTGTTCCTTCCTTTGCTATTTGATGGAACAGTTTAAGGAGTATTGGTGTTATTAACTCCTTAAATGTCTGGTAGAACTCTGTGCTGAATCCATCTGGTCCAGGACATTTTTTGGTGGGAAGATTCGAGATTACTTCCTCAATTTCCTTATATGTTATAGGACTATTTAAATAATTCACAACTTCCTGATTCAATTTAGGTAAGTTGTGTTTACTTAGAAATTCATCCATCTCTTTTGTGTTGTCAAACTTCACAGAGTATAAGTTTTTGAAATATGATGTTATAATTCTCTGGATTTCTTGGGTATCAGTAGTGATAACTCCATGTTCATTTCTAATTTTGTTAATTTGGGTTTTCTCTCTCTTGCTTTTGGTTAGTTTAGCTAGGGGTGTATCAATCTTGTTGATTTTTTCAAAGAACCAGCTTTTTGATTGGTTGATTTTTTCTATCATTTTCTTAGTCTCGATTTCAGATATTTCTCCCCTTATTTTGCTAATCTCTTCTCTTCTACTGCTTTTGGGATCAGATTGCTCTAGTTTCTCTAAAGCTTTAAGCTGCATTGTTAAGTTGTTAATTTCTGATGTTTCCATTTTTTTGACGTGGGCATTAAGAGCTATGAACTTACCTCTTAGAACAGCTTTCATTGTGTCCCAGAGATTTTGGTAAGTTGTATTTTCGTTATCATTCACTTTCAGGAAATCTTGAATTTCCTTTTTAATTTCTTCCTGAATCCAGTTCTCATTCAGCATCATAGTGTTGAGTTTCCAGGAGTTAGTGTATTTTCTCTTGTTTGATGTGTTGTGGATGTCCAGCTTTAGGCCGTGGTGGTCTGATAGGGCACAGGTTAGAATTTCAACTTTCTTGTATATGTGTAGATTCATTTTGTGGCCCAGTATGTGATCTATTTTGGAGAAAGTTCCGTGTGCTGCTGAGAAAAATGTGTATTCTTTGGTGCGTGGGTGAAAAGTTCGATAGAGATCTGTGAGGTCCATTTCTTTCAGGGTTTGATTAAGTTCCAAAGTGTCTCTGTTAAGCTTTTGACCTGTTGATCTATCCCATGTAGAGAGGGCGGTGTTGAAGTCCCCAAGAATTATCGTTTGGGGGTTGATTTCATGCTTTAGATGCTGTAGGGTTTTCTTAATGAAGGTGGAGGGGCCCGTATTGGGTGCATATATGTTCAGTATTGTGAAATCTTCCTGGTGAATTGTACCTGTGACTAAAATGTAGTATCCATCCGTGTCTCTTATAATTTTTTTTGGTTTGAAATCCACTTTGTCTGATAGCATAATGGCTACCCCTGCCTGTTTTCTGCTTCCATTTGCTTGTAGAATTGTTGACCAGCCTTTTATTTTTAGAGCGTGCCTGTCTTTTGTGGTGAGATGGGTTTCCTGCAGGCAACAGATTGATGGATTGTGATTTTTAATCCAAGTTTGTAATCTGTGTCTCTTGATCGGTGAATTAAGTCCATTAACATTTAGTGTTATAATGGAGAAACTATTGTTAATTCCAGACATTTATTATGTTTAGTAGCTTTTATAAGTATATTGCTTCACTTTTAATGGTGTTATATTTGCCTTCTGTTCTCCTGGATATGCCTGTTTTTTTCTTCACGCTTGAGTATCATTTCTAGCAGTTTTTGAAGGCCTGGTTTGGTGGCCATGTATCCCTTAAAGTTGTCTTTGTGCTGGAAAATTTTTCTTTCTCCCTCGATCATGACTGATAGTTTTGCAGGGTAAATCAGCCTGGGTTGACATTTTTGCTCATTCAATACTTGAAGTATGTCTCTCCAAGCTCTTCTTGCTTTTACTGTTTCGACTGAGAAGTCATTTGTTATTTTAATAGGTTTGCCTTTAAAAGTGACTTGTTTTTTCTCCCTTGAAGCTCTCAGCACCAGTTCTTTATCTTGAATGTGGAGTGTTTTAACTATTATTTGCCGCGGTGTGCTTCTATTTTGGTCGTATCTGTTTGGGGTGCGGAATGCCTCTTGTATATGAATGGGCCTCTCTTTTTTTAGATGAGGAAAGTTTTCCTTGATGATCGTTTGAAAAATTTCCTCAGGGGTGGTATTTTGAGATTCTTGCTCCGGTATTCCATGAATACGCATGTTAGGCTTCTTCAGGGTGTCCCATATCGCTTGGATATTTCTCTCAAGTATCTTTTTGGCTTTAACAACCTCTTCCATTGAGCTGGTTAGTACTCCCACTTTATCTTCAAGGTCTGAAATTCTGTTTTCTGCTTCATTAGTTCTGTTGATAAGACTCTCTGTGGCGTTCTGGGTTGAAGATAACTTGTCTTTTAGCTCAGTTTTAAACTCTGCTTGAGTTTGTTTTAACTGCTCTATGCCACTTTTTGTTTCTTGCACTGTTTTTCTCAACTCCTCCAGATGTCTGTTGTGTTCCTCTTCAAAGCGATTGATTCGATTATGTAATTCCTCCCGGATTTCCTCTTTCATAGTATTGAACATGGTAATGATCATATTTTGAAAGTCGTTATCCTGGGTCAGGCTTTCTTGGCCTTTTTCCGCGGGTTTGTTCTTGTTGGAATCTAACATTATGGGATTAATTTCTTCAGTGGGAAATTTGTTTACTTGAGTGTTGCTTCTCATGGATTTGCACTTTGACTTTGGCATTGTCATTTTAACTCTTAAGATCTCTCAATTTCACTAAACTGAATTATTTGGCCTGGGGTACTGGTGGGCGGGGCCCGAACGGGGACTCACCTAGGGCGTGGGGTGAGGCCCGGGTGGGCCGCGCGCGTGTCCCGACCAGCGGAGCGGGGTGGGGTGAAAAGGGACGATGGGCGTGTCAGCGTGGAGCTATTTAACCCGAGGGCAGCTGGGGCGGCCCCGGGCGCAGGGGGAGGTCCTCCTCGTCCCTCGGCCCCCGCGCGGCTCCGGCTGGATGGCGGGAGTCGGAGCCGGGTCCCTGTGGGCTGACCTGGGGTCCTCGAGCGCGCGGTGAGAGCCTGGCTGGTCTCGCGTACGCGTCCCGACCGGCGGAGCGGGGGGGGGGGTGTGGCGAAAGGGGACCTTGATGGTAATTTTTAAGTGTGCACGTGCATTTAAATTGGGCATGCCAAATAATGAACAAAGTCAAAACTAAAAACGTGATTACAAGCGCACAATAACCTAAAGTGGCCACCTTTTTTTTTTATTATGAGACATAAAATACACATATTCATAGGGAATTCAAATAGCCAAACAAGTTAGAACCTTTTAAAAGTAACTTTGTATGTCAGCCCCCCCTGAACTCTCCACTCTAGCCTGCCCCGGGACAGGTTTCTGGGAAGATGCATGGGAAGCGTTTTTTTTTTTTTTTTTTGTTAACCGTTTCCATCCTCCTTCTCCTCTATGAAGAGAACCATGAGGCATTTTCTCTCCCAGCAGCCATTTTTCCACACGCCGGGACCTCTCCCCAGCCTTCAAAGCCAGTAACTCTGCCCACAAACTTTTTTCCACGCTGGGACGAGCGGACCGCTTCACCCCCAAACATTTTGTTTTGCACATGAGCACTACAGCCAGCGCCCGCTGTGCGCCGCCATTAAATTCCTGAATTACATCATTGATTAAATCATGACTTACTTTAGTCCAAGTCCGGGTGTGAATCTCCGGACCCATAATAACAATCCAAGGACAAGCTTCAAAAATGAAAGAAAGAAAACAATCCTACTAAATCTTTTCTTTTAACTCTTTTTAAACTCTAACTCCCCTTTCTCTGAGAGAGGACTTAATGTCCTTAATAAAGACAGCCTCTTTAGAAACATTTTGGCCCATCGCTGAAAATAATGAGACGAAGATGAATCACTTACCAAATATGACTTTCCCTTGTGGAGACAGCTTTCCCTTATGAGCAGTAAGGGCGGTCTCTTCTACGAATGCCGGAGATGACTTTCCCTCGGGGGTGACAAGGGCGATCTCCTCTATGAGTGCTGGAGATGACTTTCCCTCGTGCCTGACAAGGGCGATCTCCTCTACGAGCCTCTGATCCGCGCGGCTGGGTCTTCGTCCGACCTGGGGTCCGTGCCTCGAGCGCCACGTTGGGCGCCACTTGTCCTGTCCAGCAGGACCAGTTATTTGTGGGTCCGAGGAGGATCAAGCCTGCAGGGAACGATGGGCGAGAAAGAAAGAGGGAGACCAAGCAAAGAGTTGTCAAGGTCTCGTTTATTTAGGGTTAGGGTACAGCTTAAATGCTCAGGCGGGAGGGGGAGTGGGGCAAAGAGATAAGCATGGTGGAGACGCCTGGTGGTCGAGGCGCCAGGTGGTCGCGCAGTTGCGCTGTTATCTGGGTCCAGGGCGTTTTTACGGCTCTTCTGGAATGTCCTGGTAGCTGGATCCCGGGGGCGCATATCAAACAAGCTTTTTGAGTTCCTTTTGGCCTTTTAGTGACTCTGGCCTCTAACATAAACAAGTTTTACGAGTTCCTTTTGGCCCTTTAGTGACTCTGGCCTCTAACACACCAAGAAAGCATGTGTCTCTCAACCTATTGGCATGGGAGGAAATGGAAAGCAAACACAAAGCAATTGGGACTTGAGAAGTGTGCTCCAGACACATTGCTGTCTGATTGTAGACTGGTACTAGAAGGGGAGAAGTGAGCACCTCAGCCAATGAAGCCTTCAGTGCACTCAGGGACAGACTCAGTCTTGGAGCCTGTCAGTCACTGGATACTCTGGAACCCAGAGCGGCAGCCTGCGGCAGCCTGCCTACTGCACTCATGCCCTTAACACAAGCACACCAAGAAAAATTGAAAACTAACAACCTCAGAAATATGACTTATGCCTATTTTATTGAAGTTTCTCTGTGATTTTCTTTTCTTTTGTATCAGCTCTGTTAGGCATTGTTTGGGGTTTCCTTTGTTTTTCTTGTGTTGAATCTGACCTTGGGTAACACTGACAAACTAGACTTCTTCCTCAGTTTCCTCCTGGGACTTTATGGCCACGAGATAAACTGCAGGCACAGAGCTGGTGTGCGGACACCCAGACTGGGATCCCATGTTTTCACAGATGATGGAGGATTCTGTTTCCTGTCCCCAAGATGACTTGTCAAAACAAAGTGTTTGTGATGATGTAGTTCATCAAATCAATCTCATTCTGTCTTTACCAGCCATTTTCAGTTAGTAGCATTGAGATTGATGAGTTGGACCAGTGATGGGTCTTCTGCCTTCCCTTGATGCCTTCAGACATGATCAGAGACCCCTTTGAAGGGTGAGGATTCAAGCTCCTGGCTACCCACTTCTGGAAGAATGGTACTCAGAAGACCAGTGCTGAGAATGAGAAGTTGAAATAGGAGACCACATGATTGCAGTGACTCTGCCCTGATAGATCCTGTGGAGGGGGGAAAAGGGCTTCTGTCATGACAGCCTGAACAAGTGCTCTTTCCAGAAAGTTCCCCAGGCTCCTTATGAAGATCATTATTAATGGACGTCCAGGCCCAGGCTACAGTCCTGAAACAAGAAGGACACAGGTGCTGAGAAGCAGGAACTTGGCCCTCTCTGCTCTGGAGTTCCTGTCCACGGAGCTTTTCCTGCCACTGTTTTGAGCAGGCCTTAGTTGTCAGACACACCAATACTGCAACTGCACAGGGTGAGCCTGGCCCTTTCTCTGCCCACCTCTTAAGGGGCTGATGGAGAATCGTGACTAGCACATCTGGCAGGCCTTGAGGGATGAGCTGCTCATGCTGTGACAAAGACAGTTCATCTCACCTGAGGGAAACCCAGGCAGTGTGGGTAGTTGATATTGGGATGGCAGCACCTCAGGCTGAATGCTGAACCCTTGATTTTTTTTCTACAGGAAGTCAGAGGCTAGAAATGATCAAGCTGAGGAATGTGGATCATACATTCCCTACTCAGTCCTGGATTGTGGTGTACAATTGTACAACCACCGTTCTTAGTCCAGTCTGGCATAAGGGTTCCTTCCAATACAAGGAGCCACACACAATTCACAGCAATGCCAAGAAAATGACAAACACCACTTGCCACACAGCAGGTCTGACTGAACACACCAAAGTATGTCATCTTCCTTAACCAGATCCTTCCCTCTTATTCACCAGCACAGGAACTAATCCCACCTAGCAGAGACTGGGTCTACCCCATCAATCATACAATCAGGGATTAACTGAACTACATTTTATTCATATTCCCAGACCTATAAATTTTACTTGTCAAGTTGACACCCACATGTAGCTGTGACTTTCTTATGTTTTCTTTTTCTTTCTTACCTTTCTTTTCTTCCTTTCTTCTGTTTTCTTTCATTCTCTCTCTCTTTCTTTCCTTTTTGCTCTTTTTCTATCTCTTCTTCCCTCATTTCTTCCTCTTTGCCTTATTCCTGCATCTTATTCCTTCCCTCCTGCCCTTCCTCTCAGTTCTTAATCCTCCTCTTCCTTTCTCAGTTCTTCCCTTCTTACTTCCCCCTTTATCTCTCTTCCTTCCTAGAAGTTATGCAAGGAAGAAGAACATTAGGGAACTCAATGACAATAGATTTTATGTAGGAGAAACTTGAATAGGTGGTTGTGTGGCAAAGAATTTAGTCCCATTTACACACTGGGAAGTTAAAAGACAGAAAACAAAAATACTTGTCATTGCTTCTGTGCTGTAATTTCTAATGAATGAATGTGTGACACGTCACATGACAGTGCATGATAGAGTGCACAGGTATACTTTAGAGGACAACAGTCAGAAGTCAGTTCTCTTTCCACTATCAGGGTATCAGAGCAACAAACTCCCTTCCCCCCTGAGGCTTCTTTTGAGGTTTCATGCTTTCTGCAAAGGGTTCGTTTAATGTGTGAGTGTGGGTGTGCAGGGGCCACAGAGCATCTGCAGAAATGCCCAAAATGCTTTCCTTCAGCCAAGGGGGAGGAGAGAGGTGTGGTGAAACAGGCACTGTAGAGCACCACCTAGTGGAAAGGGGTGCTTAGCACGCTACCTGCCACAACATGAAATCTCTTCCTAGATAGAAGACAAAAAGGCTGAAGGGCTATGCAAGAGCCTTCCATGAGAAACAGAAGTACAATTTTAACAAGCAAGAGGTTTTGTTTTGATTTATCATAGCTGGAGTACAATCCCTTATCCAGTTTGACAGGAGAGCCCACACCTACCACATAATGATTGAGCGAGGGATAGTACTTATGTGCCACCAGCACATGTGGCCAAGTACACAGAAGGATGCCAACTTTCTCAACAAGTTCTCCCCTTCGTATCCACCAGTCCAGGGATGACCTCCAGCAAACCTGGATTGGGCCTTCTCTATCAACTACACAATCTCCTACAGGTTTGCTCTGGGCTAATCTCTCATTTCTCCACAAATAGTACTAGGAGTTGGAAACATGAATAGTCAGGTCCAAACCTGTATCTTACTATGACACCCAAATCATAGAAAAGACAGCTTTCGTCAACACCAGTTATCATGTAAGGTCAGTCCCATAGGTGGGAAGAGGGATATTTGTCCATCTTTTAATGTCTTCATGCTATGATGACCAGCCAGAAGGTGGAAACATTGTTGCCTCAAAAACAGGAGGGCTATAAAGTAGGTGTGATAGTACATGCACTTAGAAAGTTTAAGCAGAGAATGAGAAGTTCAAGGCCAGAATGGGCCACACACAAAAAACCTAGAACAAAAATTAAGGTTGAAGAAGATGGCTCATCAGGGTAGGCAACCAGACTTCAGTCTAAAGAAGACCACATGGAGGAGGATGAGGAATAATTGATAAAGTTGTACTCTGACCACTACACCAATGCTGTTCCATGTACATGCTCTCTCCATCTCTTCTCAAACAAACATGATTTAAATTATATTATAAACAAACAAAACATAGAAGGGAGAGATTCATGTCTTTGCAAAGTGCCTTTGCTCCATTGTCTTGTCCTTTCTTAGTCTTCCTTCATGTGTGTGTGTGTGTGTATATGTACTAGTCATTCATATTTGTTGCTATAAATGAACACCAAAATTCAATCAACTTAAGAGAGAAAGGAAGGCACATTCACCTTATGATACCAGAAAACAGATATAGTCTTTTATGGTGGGAAGTGCATGACTCGTGGCTGAAACTGGAGGCAGTCTAAATCATTGCAAACATCTTCAAATCTGAGAGCTGCAAAAGACTGAAGAAGACTACTAACTTCAAAATCAGACTTCTCCAGGAGTTGTGGCTGGACTGATACACCTGAAGGCCCATGCCCTGTGACTGCCTTCCTTCAACAAGTTCCATTTCTCAAAGGTGCCTTGACTTTCAAAAACACATGAGAGTGTGGAGACACATTTCAAACAATAACACTGCATCCTCAACTATCTCATTTTGCTAACCACACTTGCTCCAAATGTAAAGGTCTTGTTACAGACTACATCAACAGTACCAACACAGTACAAAAGCCCAAAGCCTCCTATATTGTGAAAAGCCCAATCGTGGCATTTTTTTAAACCTCTTTTCATCCCAATAAAAGGCTCTGAAATTTCACTTTTAAATGATCACTGGAATAATTTGCCCTAAATTGCAAGACATGCATGAGAAAGGGTATAATATATTTAGCTGCACTTCCAGAATGCCACATAATTTGAGAACCCACTTCTATGCTATGAATGTCTTTCTAACATCTCTTTTATGGTTTTATCATGCATACTTAAAATAACTTTGAGACGTCTTGAATTTTTAGAGAGCAATGATTAAATCCAGTGAAACCCAAACTCAGACAGAAGGATCATGTGCCTATGTCTGGGAAAAGGGTTTTATTCCTCTAATATATGAAGAAGGTGCAGAATATGACTCTCCATGTCAAAACCATTGTTGAGCCTTTTAAAATTTGTTTTCATATTACAGGATCTGTGCTAGGAATTGAGGCCTCACACACACTAGGCAAATGCTCTACCACTGGGTGTTACTCCCAAGTCTCAATGCCAATGCTGACAACAAATAATTTAGAAATACAGAGCTCTGTAGAGCCATTAAAGTAGGTAGTCACAAAAAAATAAGGGTATGGATCACTTTCCCCACAGGGATCAGCACCTGGCTGGGTAGAATGTGGACATGGTAACCATACCAGAACTAAGAGCATTTCATATAAATTAACTTCTGGAGGCATGTGACAGCACACTGACCCTATAACTCCTAACCTTCTGGCCTGAGCTTCTCAAATCCTGAGATCATGCACACCAGTGCACTCCCTTAGCTGCTGTGTAGTGTTGTCCTCTGAACAAGCAGCTGCCATTTTGTCTGAGATTCTGAAAATGGTACCTGCTGACTGTTGATGTTTCTCAGAGACAGAGGGTTGAGAGGGGCTAGAATGTACATGTCCCCCTTGTGCGCTCACATGTGAGGTTGGGAGGGACTCTAGAGTATAAAAGTTGGGGAAGTTTAGTTGGAGTATGAATCCCATCTAGGAAGGCAAGTGGCAGCCATCAGCCATGCTAGGCCCTCCCTGCTCCTGTAAGTAGCCATGGCCCCTACTCCTGGGAGGAAGTCCAGTAAACCTGGTTCCTCAAATCAGAGTTTGGTGTAATCTTTACTGTGTTCTGTTGAGGAACTCCAATCATGGGTGTCAGACAGCTATGTAGGGTGACTCCCAGGAAAAGTATTCACACATCATAAGCTTCTTGTTGCTCATTAATCAAAAGGGCTGGGAGCAGGAGGGGATGACACCCTTGTGGACACCCACCACATGCACAATCAAGACTTAATCTTCCTTCTTCTCGATCTTTTGGAGAAAGCATCTTAGATGCAATGGAGTGTGTGTGCATGTTTGCAGGTCCAAGGGAGACTTATGGAATCATCTTGGATTGTTTTGTTGCTTTTCTCTGGAGTTTTCAGGTTCTACCTGGTAGGGCAAGATGTACAAGTCACCACAATTTCCAACCAACATTTTGTAAAATGGACCCTGCACTCAGATGCTTCTGCTGATAAAGCAGATTCTTAACCTCTAAGTGTTGCAGTCAGCCTGCATGATTGATGATAAATGAACATCAAATGGCTTAAGGGAACAAGGGTTTATTTCCTTACAGTTACTGGTTACAGTTCTTAGTCCAGCTCGACAGGAGAGCAGACACCAGCACCAGGGCCTAGGGAACTGGACACACCATCTCTACAAAACAGCTGAGAGAGGGATGATCCTTACTTGCCAGACCAGCATACATGGCCAAGTGTACAGAAGGATGCTGACTGTCTCAACCAGCTCTCCATGATTTATTCCATGGCCTAACCCCACCAACCATAGGCTGGGCCTTCCTCATCAGCTAGACAATCTCTTTCAGACTTTCTCTGGGCTTAACTCAACTACTAATTCACCACAAATGTGCCCAGAGCTCAAACACTCAGTTGTCAAATTGACATGTGTCCAAATATGACACTAAGCCATCTCTCCAGGCCCACATTCTGAATTTCCAAATGTGGCCATTGACAACACAGGGACTGGTGGGAATTTTCTGACATGGTAGTGACAAATTCATCATCAACCGAACATGGATGCTGTTCCTCTGGTGCCTCTTTGATTCACTGGCCTGCTTTCCAGTGTCACAGACAGCAGAGGCCTGAGACTCTAGGGAAGGGAAAGAGGCTGAAGAAGCCCAACTGCTCCAGCTTAGAACTCACTGGCTCTATTTCACTGGCCCACATTTGGCTCTATCTGGGCTATGTGATTCTCATGGGAATGTGTGCACAGCATGCAATAGGTTGTCAACCTAAATGGGTTTATTTCAAACCCATTGGGAAAATAAAGGATATGTAGTGAATGACAATGGTTTACAAGAGAGTATACACAGACGAACAAAGAAGAAGGTTCAAAGGAGAAACAGGGAATGAGGTCTGTATGTTCCCTTCTTTTCTCTCTCCCTGTTTTCATAATCCAACTTCCCACTCTATATTTAATTGATTTCATTAGATTGGGTTATCTAACTCAAACTAACCTTGACATAGCTGTATAGCTGAAGCTGACCATGAACTAGTAATTCTCCCATCTTCTCAATGATTGCTGGCATGCACTATAATGCACAGCTCACTACTCTCATTTCTCTAGGACCATGTTCTGTGCATGTGAAGGCCTCCAAGAGATGAATCAATGTCCCTACTCCGGCCTAAGGAATTGACTACATCTAAGAACAAGTAGTGGGCTTAAAGCATCTACATTGTTCAATTGTGTTCATTTCTGACTCTGTTTCCACTCACCCTAAAAGAGGGATTTATTTGGATTTTCCTACATGTGATAATAAGGCAGCATTGGATGAAATCTCCATGCTATCTCTTACACTTTTTATTTACTTAGCTTCTCTAAAAATGTTTTTATTTTTAGGAATTTAATTATACAGTGTTTCTTCACCATCTTTCTAACAGATAATTTTATTAAAGTAGACACAGAGAGGTTGTGCACTTGCATGCCATGGTGCATGGGAGATCAGAACACAAGATTCAGAAGTCAGTTTTCTCCTTCCACTAAGAGGGCTTCTGGGGTCAAACTCAGATCTCTAGGTTTGTGAGCAGGAGCCTAACCCACTGAGGCATCTTGATGGCCCAGAGCCTCTTCTTGATTTCTTCTGCAGCCAGTGTGCTGAGCTGCCTCTCTGGGAATCAACTTCTCTAAGTCCAGCATTTCTGGCCCAGACACAACATTTTATTCATTTTAACAGGGTCTTGCTCTGCAGCCATAAAGCTCTTGGAGATCACTAGACAGCCCAGACTGGCCTCAACTCTCAGAGAAAGTTTGAATGAGCCTTAGAAGGGATGAGAACATTGAGAAGGAGGATTTTCTTATGTGTAGTTTCTTGTGTTCCAGAGTTGAAGGCATGATTAGAGAAGGAAAATAGAGTTTATTAGAAGAAAGAAAGATTTTGGTCCTCTGTATGACGTTGGTGTGTTCATATTAGGGGTTCCAAACCAGTTGAACTTATGGCAAAACTCAAGGTCAACCTGTATCTTTCGCTCTTTATTTTTACCAAGCAATGTTTGTTCACAATCAGGGCAGCAGAGGGGAGCTATGTCTGGGTCAGTTCAAAAGCACATGTAGCAGAGGACACAGGATTCGGCATTTATCATCACAGGTCAGGGCCCAAGGGTTTGAGGTAGACAGGAAGGACCTGGGAGTGGATATTAGAGGGTCCTTATAGCTTTCTCCTTCTTCATCAGCTTATGGAACTTCCTCTTCCTCTTCCTCACAAAAAGCTGCTCAGCTCTTTCTCCCAACCTGCCCTGTGAAACTCTCAGCTCTCTGGTCTCTGCATGAGACTCCCAGGTACCTCTCCGCTCACTGTATCCAGGTGGATGGAAGCACATGCTGAGGCTGCCATCCACTGCGAGGTGCAGGAGATCGTTGCGAGCTCTGTACACATCATTGGGAGCCCCCTTGGCCGTCTTGTACCTGGGCTTCTCTGCCCAAGTTTCACAGATGTCCCAAGCACATCAGGGGTGTTCATCTGTGGGGTCCTCAGCCTTAGGGTGGTGCAGATGGAGCAGGGACTGCTTGGGGAATCCTGGAGGCCAGGTAGCCCACTGCGGTATAGGGCTCCTGGATCTGGGCAATGGGGTAGATCCTGGCCACAACCTGTAGCTGCCTGGGCCAGAGGGAGGGGAAGATGAGGCCTGGGCAGTCACACAACTTCACGGAAAGGGTGAGAAAGTAGGTCTGAAAGTAATGGGTGTGGCCTGGTGTTCTGGAGACACTCACCATCCTGCGTCCCACCAGCCCCTTGATCAGCAAAGACTTGCCCATATTGGGAAAACCTACACTGCCAATGGTCACCACACCATCTTTGTAGTGCTGCTTGGAGGGTCCCGTGTGCTCCATCACTGAGTCCGTCTGCTGCTCCAACACGATCTCCAGACCATCATCCTCCTCCTCTTCCTCCTCCCCAGAGCCATTGCCCCAGGTGGCAGCCAATACATCCTGAGCAATCTTCTGGCGCTAACTACTCAGATCCATGTTTCCCCCAGTGATGGCTTCACAGGGTGTCAGCAACTGCTCTGGCCAGGGCCCAAGTTCACACTCTTCCTCTCCTTCCACTCTTCTTCAACACACTCCCAGGCTCATGGGGTGCTGGCGTCTCTAGGGAAAGAAGTGAATAGGACCACCTGGAGCTGAGAGTAGTGCTGGTGGAAATAATGTTTTCAGGCAACCATGAGAGCCAGAGCGGCCAGATCCACCTTGTTCAAAACCAGCACCAGGGCCAGCCCCAGCTCTCCAGTCACATACTCATAAAGTGCTGGAGGGAAATTCACAACTGGACGTCTGATGTCAGTGATAAGCAAAACAATGTCAGACATCTCTAATACACAAGCATAGCTGCCTCCATGTCTCCGGATTGTGTTCGAAGTAGCTGGGCTTCTCCGATGTGTAAGTCCCATAGATCTTCACAAGATATTCCTGGAAGCTCCTCTCCTCCTGGCTTTTCAGTTGTTCCTTGGACATTTCATAGTTCCAAGGAGACCGCCGGGAATGTCCAGGACTGAGCCAGGCTATTAGAGCTCCCGGATATCCAGCTCCAGCCCTTGAGTCCTGACAGGCTGAAGCATTTGATCCCTGACTTGTCTCTTTCTCCTCTCCAGCACCTCCTGACTGTGGCATTCAAAGTGCAGCCTGTATTGGTTGGGGTTGTAACCTCTGGGGCCTAGCACCCGGGAAGGCTGCTGGTTCAGCCTATGGATAGAATGGGTCAGGGCCTCACCTTCCCAGGTGTGAGTCTGCTGCTCCTGCTGCTCCAGGATCTCACTGAGGCTGCTGAAACAAAGCCTATCTCGAAGGCCTCGCTTCCTCTCCTCTGCTCTTCGCAGACAGTCTGGGCTACATGGGACCCTTTCTCCAAAACCAGTCTTGGGTGGATCTTTGTCTGCATCCAAAGCACCCTCACAGAGAGTGCCATACTCACCTCATAGACAACAGAAGGGCAGTTCACGGTCCAGGGGCACCTGAGGCTTGTTTGAGACAGAGACTTGTTAGAACCCTGATTGCCTATGTTGTGGTTGTACTTTGGCGTCAACTTGACAGTTGCCGACTGTTTGGGGTGCAACTGTGGACAGTTAATGGTTGGAATGGCCTCTGAACAAGTCTGTAGATACTTGATTGCTGCTGAAAACCCAACCCACAGTGGGTGGTTCTTTCCAGGGGTAGACCAGATAATAGGAGGTGCAAGGAGGAGGGACTTGCTCTTCCTTTATCTTGTATCAACTTGCTGTGGCATATAATTTTGTGAGCATCGTTCACTTTTAGAGCACTGTGGCCTTCTTTGTTGCTGCTGTTGCCACCTCCATCCTTGGCTGACTCAGAGCTTCGTCTTTTGCATCATGTTGTTGCCGTTCCCGCTGCCTTTGGAGCCTGATCTCTAGGCCTTCTTGCTGTTCACTGTTCATTGCTGATGTCAGGGCCCAGCTGTTCTTCACTGATGTTGGAACCCAGCATATTTGACCCTCCATAGAAGCAAGGGCTTGAAATCTTTTGGGGATCTTTTGGATTTGTGGAACATTCTAGTCAAGAGTGAGGCATCTGAAGGCAGCTTCAAAGGTGGCTACTTTGAAGGACATTATTTTTTGTTATTTTAATAAGCTTATTTATATATATAGTGCATTCTATATGTTCTGTTTCTTTAGAGAACCCTGACTAATACAACCTAGAACTTGCAGTGTAGGAAAGGCTGCCCAGAACTCAAGGTGATCCTCCTGCCTCAGCTTCCTCAGTGCAGGGATCACAGGTGGCAGCACACAGGCAAGCCAAAGCTTCTCAGAAGGGAATCAAGAAGAATGACTGAGAAGTTGGCAGAGAGGCAGCAGTGCGGCTGGGGAAGCATGTGCTTGCTTTCCATAAAAATATTTGATGTACTTACTTTAGGGTGAGAGAGAGGTGCAGCAGAGAGAATGATAGGAGGGCAAGATAGAGAAAAACAGAGTAGAGAAAGCAAAGAAAGAGGAGGTAAGGTTCCCCCATGCCAAGTGTGCCAGGTGGTGCTCAGAGGATGAGTTTTGGAAATCAGCTCTCTGTCCACCATCTGATTCTCCAAGGATGAAACTCAGGTATCGAGGTTCTTGAGGAGGAGCTTTATACATGGGACCTTCACTCTGGCCCTGACCTGTGAGTGCTGATTTTGTCTTTTCAAGTCAGCTATCTGAAGTCTCCTTTCAACTCCAAAATCAAACTCTGCCTGCATCTTAAAGATGGTTTTCTGAGACAGTTTGAAGAGGCTTTGTTGTTGTTGAGGTGGCTGCAGGTTTCTTTGCTGAAGTTTGGGGGTCCTGCTTTGGTCTGTTTCCTACAGAGTCTGGGACTGGCTGTGTAACCCCTGATAGATAGAATTCCCATCCTCCTGTCTCTGTCTCCTCAGTGCTGCCATGACCAGTGTGTATGACCACACCCTGCCTCAGCCTCCCAAATGCTGGGATGACAGGATGAGTTCAAATGTCTTCATTATGCCTTTGCTCATGGCATTTGAATATATTTGGACTTTTGTGTTGTGTGTTAATTTTGGCTGGTGCTTGAGATGGGGTCTCATGTAATGAAGGCTGTCTCAACCTGCTCATATATCTAAGGAAGGTCCTGACCTAGTAATCCCTGCCTGCCCCTCTTGAGTTCTGGGACAGCAGGCTTCAGGCACCATGTCTGCTCCATGCAGTGCTAGGCTTAAAGTTACTCCAGGGGCTCCTACTGTTACACAAGCCCCTCACCAACTCAGCTGCATCCCAAGCACCTGGCTTCAAAATTCCTAGGAACTTTTATTTTGTTAATGTTGAAAATGCTGTCACTTGTTATTTTTTGTTTTTGAGACTCTGTCTGACCACACACATTAGGTTAACATGAGACACATGGTGTAGACTGCTCTCCAAGTTGTGGCTATCTTATTGCCTCTGCCCTGCTATGCTGGCAGTAGGTTAGTGCTCCACCCTTGGTAGTTTCTTGTTTGGTTGTGGCAGGGTGCCCCTCAGTAGTCTAGTCTGGCATTGAACTCAAGATCCTCCTCTATCACCCCAGATCTCCTTGTTACAGGGGGCGGAATGCAGTGACAGGCTGTGTCCATGGGGGGAGGGAGGTGCTGAGAGGTTCCCTCCTCAGCTCTGGAATCACCTTCCATCCCTGAGAGTTACTTCAACAGTGTTACTGTTTGCCCAGCACCATCTGTTTTTGGAAGGACGGCCAGAGCCTGCCAAGTGGCAAAGGCACCTGCGTGCAGACCTAGCAACAAGAATGCATCCAGACCATTCTTGGAGGAGGGAGAGAATTCGCCTTGTGAAAGTTGTCCTCTGTCCTCCTGAAGTGCAACGTGCACGTGTGCTCCCTCTGGTGGGCTCTTTGCTTTAACAACAGATTGAAGGATCTTTTTCACCCTGAGTATGGAAAGAATTCCCGCAAAAAAAAGCCACCTGGGAAATATTTTAGTTTGCACCTGTGTGTGTGTGTGTGTGTGTGTGTGTGTGTGTGTGTGTGTGTGTGTGAGAGAGAGAGAGAGAGAGAGAGAGGAAAGAGAGAGAGAGAGAGAGAGAACTGTGTGTCTCTGTGGAAGTCGAAGGGTGACTTCTGGAATAATCTTGGATTGTCTATTTCTTTTTTGCTTCTCCCTCCAGGGCCCAAAGTATAGGCCACCACTGATCACTCTTGGAATTTTTCTGTGGGCCCTGGGAACCAAACTCAGGAGCTTCTGATTGTGAGAAAAGTCTTACCTCTGAGGCATCTTTCCAGCCCCAAACTTAAGTCTTTTTTCTTGGGAGGCAATGATTTTAATCTGAGCCATCAACCTAACCCATAGATTCCTTTGTTATGAATGATACCTTGCAATAGTCATGTTCTTGCCAATGGTGGCTACAAGATGCACTTCCAGCTATGGAAGATGAGCCCAGGAAACTCTACAGAAAAGTAAAGAGAGACAGCACTTTCCAAGTTCATTCACAAAGTCACCCTTGGGCCTCCATGGGCACACACAGTGCCCTCTGGGTAAATACACAGAGAGAGACACACATACAAAACTAAAATAAAAAACGGGTAGCATGGGCTTCATAAGACTCTGTCTCAAAAAATAAATGAATACAAATAAAAAAGAATTATTTTAGATAAAACTTCAGAAAACTTAAAAAATAAGTGTAATGGTTGGTGGAAAAAGAGAAATGTCATCCTAAAATGATCTTCAGACTTCATAGAAGCAGACTGTTCATCCTTTGCTGGGATGTGCTCACCCTGTGTATGAGTACACATTTAAATAAATAAATGAATAAATAGAAGAAATAATCATATCTCATCTTTTCTGAGGCTATTTGTACTTCTTCAGATATAAACAAACTTCTTAGGGTATGGATATTGAATTTTTAATGATTTTTTTCTTTTTTACATATTTGTGTGTGTGCATATGTGTTTGTGTTTGAGTGTGTATGTGTTTGTGTGAATGTGAATCAAAGTCCCTGAGGAAGATCAGGGTGACTTGGGGAATCATCCTGTTTTGCCTATCTCCTTTTTACTTCACTCTTGGATTTTCCAGGCTCTACCTGGAACTGTCAGAACTGCAGGTCTCTTCAAGTTCCATCTGGCATTGTTTACATGGCACCTGAAATCTGAACTCAGGACCTTTTGCTTTTGAGGCAGAGTCTCAACTCCTAAGCCACATTTTCAGTGCCATAGGGAAAGTTTTTTTAACCTGTTTTTGTCCCAATAAAAGGCTTTGAAATTTCACTTTAAATGATCACTGGAATAAACTGCCTAAATTGCAGAACATGCATGGGACAGGGTGTAATACAGTTGGTTGCAGTTCCAGAATGCCACATAATGTGAGAAGCCACTTCTATGCCACGAATGTCTTTCTAATATCTTTGTTACGGTTTTATCTTACATACTTCAAATAGCTTTGATATATCTTAAATATGTAGAGAGCAAAGGATAAAATCCAATGGAACCCAACCTCCGACAGAAGCATCATGTGTCTATGTCTGGGAAAGGATATATTCCTCTAAGATACTCAAAAAGATGCAGATTAGAACTCTGCATGTCAAAAACATTGTTGAGATTTTTAAAAGTTTGTTTCATGTTGCAGGGTCTATGCTAGGAATTGATGACTTGCACACACTGAGCAAGTGCTGAACTACTGAGTGTTACAACCCCAATTCTCAAGGACAATGATGAAAACAAAGAGTGTAGAAATAGAGAGTCTTGTAGAGCCAGTAAAGGAGGTAGTCACAAAAAAATAAGGGGCATGGATCAGTTCCCTCTGGATCAGCACAGGAGCCAGGTGCAGTGTGGGATGGGCTTTCCATACCAATTAAGCAAGTACCTACAGACTTCCTCAGGCACCTGTTCCAACCATTGATTCTGCACAGCTGTGCCCCCTATAGCCTGTGATTGTCAAGTCCACACTGGGATCTAACCACAGGACTATACAGATGGCATTTTCATTATGCTATTGCTTCCTTCATCACCACCTGGACATTCTATAGCATGTCCAACTCCCACTTTTATATCCTCATGTCTTTAATTGTTCTACAATACAAAGTCATAGGTGAAAATACAGAAAATGTATTTCAGATATAGGTAGATGTCATGGTTGAGTTTCCAGTTTCACAGGTTTAAGAGCGCTGATCTGAAGGTTTTGCAATATTCACACACCCCCAATAAGCGCCATGGAACACTGGGTCATGAAGGTTTTTGTGAGTGTCCAGGCACACCCGTTGGATGAAAGAGGAGTTCATGTGAGAGTAAACAGAAGGACTCAGAAGGGAATGCTAGGATTGCTCCAGGCTGCTGTCAAGAGTTCTTGGGCTTCACTAAGACACACTGAAGGTTCTTTCCATTCCCAACAGACCCAGGACAGCTAACCTTGAGATATAGTGGAGGTGCACTATGGAAAACTTTTAGGATCCCAGCTTCTGACCATGAATCTACAAGTGTAGCACAGGGGAAGCTCCCTCTTTGTGTGTTATATCAGAACAGATATCATGGACTTCAGAATCGTCATTCTTTGTCCACAGAGAGCATGGTCCCACAGATACACCATTCCTCATGTCCACATTACTTTCCCCATGAGATCATCTGTCTGCATTACATCCCCTAAACTGAGTTCTCTCACTTACGTTTTCCCTGCCAATGTTTTCTTTTCTTTTTTTAATTTATTTCCAGTAATACAAACTTAATAGGCAAATCAGACCCCTCCTTTCCTTCACCCCTTCCTAGACTCCCTTGTTCCCTCCACCCTTTTCCCCTTCTTCCCCCCCCCCAATCTCCCAATGCCTCCCCCCCATCCCTGGAGCATCCTTTAATGTGTATATAAAACTTTCCTCTGGGTCTTCCTCTCTGATGAGGTGTAAGGACTCAGTGGCATTTCCTAGAACTCTTTCTTGTATTCCCCTTAAGGATAGGAACACTATTATGGCTGTTAATCCCTAGATTCTAAGGATCCTACTGCCTTTACTCCATGCTAGACTTTGAGGGGTCAATAATGTGTTGGACATTGTGCAGGTCATGCAAAGCCCTGTTATGATTGCTTCAGCCCTAACTTGTGTGGAGTATCTTGCATACCATTACTCTTCCCATCCTTATGCTCTTACGATCTTACCGCCCCTCTTCTGCAAATATCCCTGAGCTTCAGGATTGGGAGAGATTAGGCTGGCCTAGTTCCAGGTGATTGATATAGAGTCTCTGATGTTCTGAATTATGGTTTGTTGATTTTTTTTTCAGTTTTGCTGCTCCTGCAATATCCTTGGCTCCATCCTGATGAGTATTGGATGTCACCCCCTGGCCAGAGATAAAAACCTGTTAAATTAGAATCTTGTTATAAGAGTATATTCAAAGGTAGATGGAATAAAAGTAGGAGACCGTGGTGAGGGAGGGGTAAGTCTCCCATATGGAAAATGGTTACTTTCTATCTGGCAGCCTACATGCCCTCCCCATCCAGTGAGATCATACTCCATTAGTTGCAAATGATCAGGAAGGAAAGTCTATGAACTTAACCAGATGTCTCATTACTTACTTGCAGTCATTGATGGTGGCCTATTTTCTCTGCTGTAACATGATCCCCTCTCTCCTTGTTTCTGGTGGGGCCATCCTTCCCCATCCCTCCTGTTTATAATCCTTGCAATTACTGTAGGTATTACAGATATTTGTCTTTGAGTGTCTCTAAGTGGGTTTGGTACTAGGATCCACCTATTAGGGAGTAGATATAGTGCTTAATTTTCTGTGTCTGTGATACTGCACTCAATATAATTGTTTCTACTTCCATCCATTTCCCGTAAAATTTCATTAATTCATCATGTTTGATGGCTGAGTAGTATTCCATTGTATAAATGTACAATTTCCTTATGCACTCGTCAACTGTTGGGCACTTAGATTGATTCCATGACTTTGCTATTGTAAACAGTGCTGTTATGAACATGGTCGTGCTTGTGCTATCGAGGTGAACCTCTGCTGTATGTGGGGTTATTCCCAAAAGTGGAATCGCAGGGTCATATGGCATTTCAATCTTTCATGTCTTTAAGAATCTCCAGATGGCTCGCCAGAGTGGCTGTATGAGCCTGCATTTCCATCAGCAATGTAGGAGAGTTCCCCTCTCTCCACATCCTCTCCAGCATTTGGTGTTGTTTGTACTGTGGATTTTTGCCATCCTGTCTGGGGTGAGATGATATCTCAGGGAAGTTTTGCTTTGCATTTCCCTGATGGCTAAGGAGACATTTTTTAAGATATTTGTTAGACATTTTAATTTCATCCCTGGTAAAGTTTCTTTTAAGTTCCAGGGCCCATTTTTTAATTGGGCCATTGGTTTCCTTGGTGTTTAGTTTTCTAAGTTCTTTGTGCACTCTGGATAATAGAGCTCTATCAGATATGTGGTTACTGAAGATTTTCTCCCATTCTGTGGGTTGCCTTTGAGCTCATGTTACAATCTCTTTATCTGAACAGAAGCTCTTTAATTTCACAAGATCCCAACTGTTGAGAGTTGGTAGCAGTGACTGTGCCATTGGATGTCTGTTTACGAACTGTTGGCCTAGCCCAATCAGCTCGAGGGGGTTCCCTACCCTTTCAACTATGGTTTTTATAGTCTCTGGCCTTAAATCAAGGTCCTTGATCCATTTGGAATTAAGTTTTGTACAAGGTTACAAGTACCAGTCCACTTTTAATCTTCTACATGTGGAGATCCAGTTTTGCCAGCACCATTGTTGAAGATACTGTTCTTTTTCCATTGGATTTTTTGGGCTCCTTTGTTAAAGATCAAAGGGCTGTAATTTTGTGGGCTTATATCTGGGTCTTCAACCCTTATCCATTGATCTGTGTGTCTATTTTGGAGCCAGTACCAGGCTGTTTTTACAGCTATGGATTTGTAGTATAGACTAAGGTTTGGTATGGTGATACCTCCAGCAGTGTTTTTGTTACTCAGGATTGTCTTTGCTATCTTGGGTTTTTTGTGCCTCCATATGAATTTTGAGATTGTTTGGTCAATTTCTTTAAAGGATTGCTTTGGGATTTTAATTGGTATAGCATTGAATTTGTATATTGCCTTTGGTAGGATGGTCATTTTTACGTTGTTGATTCTGCCAATCGAGGAACACGGGATGTCTTTCCACCTTCTGGTGTCTTCTGCAATTTCTTTCTTTAGGGTTTTAAAGTTTTCATTGTAAAGGTCTTTTACCTCCTTGATTAGGGTTATACCAAGGTATTTCATTTTTTTAGGGGCTATAGTAAATGGGATTATTTCTCTCAGGGCTTTTTCACTTCTTTCATTCTGGGCATATAGGAAAGACACTGATTTTTGTACTTTTATTTTGTATCCTGCTACCCGGCTGAACTTCTCAATTAGTTCCAGAAGCTTCCTGGTGGAGTTTTTGAGATCACTCAGGTATAAGATCATGTCATCTGGGACCCGGCTCCGACTCCTACCATCCAGCTGGAGCCTCGCGCGCAGGGCCGAGGATCCAGGAGGACCTCCCCCTGCGCCCGGGCCCTGCCCCAGCTGCCCTCGGGTTAAATAGCTCCACACCTTCGCCCCCATCCCCCCTTTGCACCCCACCCCGCTCCGCCAGTCGGGCCGCGTGCGGTCCAGCCGGGCCTCACCCCACGACCTAGGTAAGTCTCTGCTCGCCCCGCCCACCAGGACCCCAGGCCAAATAATTCAGTTTAGTGAAATTGAGAGATCTTAAGAGTTAAAATGACAATGCCAAAGTCAAAGTACAAATCCATGAGAAGCAACAATCAAGTAAACAAACTTCCCACTGAAAAAATTAATCCCATAACTTTAGACTCCAACAAGAACAAACCCACGGAAAAAGGCCAAGAAAGCCCCACGCAGGATAAAGACTTTCAAAATATGATCATTACCATGTTCAATACTATGAAAGAGGAAATCCGGGAGGAATTACATAATCGAATCAATCGCTTTGAAGAGGAACACAACAGACATTTGGAGGAGTTGAGAAAAACAGTGCAAGAAACAAAAAGTGGCATAGAGCAGTTAAAACAAACTCAAGCAGAGTTTAAAACTGAGCTAAAAGACAAGTTATCTTCAACCCAGAACGCCACAGACTCTTATCAACAGAACTAATGAAGCAGAAGACAGAATTTCAGACCTTGAAGATAAAGTGGGAGTACTAACCAGCTCAATGGAAGAGGTTGTTAAAGCCAAAAAGATACTTGAGAGAAATATCCAAGAGATATGGGACACCCTGAAAAAGCCTAACATGCGTATTCATGGAATACCGGAGCAAGAATCTCAAAATACCACCCCTGAGGAAATTTTTCAAACGATCATCAAGGAAAACTTTCCTCATCTAAAAAAAGAGAGGCCCATCCATATACAAGAGGCATTCCACACCCCAAACAGATACGACCAAAATAGAAGCACCCCACGGCAAATAATAGTTAAAACACTCCACATTCAAGATAAAGAACTGGTGCTGAGAGCTTCAAGGGAGAAAAAACAAGTCACTTTTAAAGGTAAACCTATTAAAATAACAAATGACTTCTCAGTCGAAACAGTAAAAGCAAGAAGAGCTTGGAGAGACATACTTCAAGTATTGAATGAGCAAAAATGTCAACCCAGGCTGATTTACCCTGCAAAACTATCAGTCATGATCGAGGGAGAAAGAAAAATTTTCCAGCACAAAGACAACTTTAAGGGATACATGGCCACCAAACCAGGCCTTCAAAAAATGCTAGAAATGATACTCAAGCGTGAAGATAAAAACAGGCATATCCAGGAGAACAGAAGGCAAGTATAACATCATTAAAAATGAAGCAATATACTTATAAAAGCTACTAAACATAATAAATGTCTGGAATTAACAATAGTTTCTCCATTATAACACTAAATGTTAATGGAATTAATTCACCGATCAAGAGACACAGATTACAAACTTGGATTAAAAATCACAATCCATCAATCTGCTGCCTGCAGGAAACCCATCTCACCACAAAAGATAGGCACGCTCTAAAAATAAAAGGCTGGTCAACAATTCTACAAGCAAATTCTACAGGCAGGGGTAGCCATTATGCTATCAGACAAAGTGGGCTTCAAACCAAAGAAAATTATAAGAGACACGGATGGATACTACATTTTAGTCACAGGTACAATTCACCAGGAAGACTTCACAATATTGAACATATATGCACCCAATACGGGCCCCTCCACATTCATTAAGAAAACCCTACAGCGTCTAAAGCAAGAAATCAATCCCCAAATGATAATTCTTGGGGACTTCAACACCGCCCTCTCAACATGGGATAGATCAACAGGTCAAAAGCTTAACAGAGACACTTTGGAACTTAATCAAACCCTGAAAGAAATGGACCTTACAGATCTCTATCGAACTTTTCACCCACGCACCAAAGAATACACATTTTTCTCAGCAGCACACGGAACTTTCTCCAAAATAGATCACATATTGGGCCACAAAATGAATCTACACATATACAAGAAAGTTGAAATTCTAACCTGTGCCCTATCAGACCATCACGGCCTAAAGCTGGACATCCACAACACATCAAACAAGAGAAAATACACTAACTCCTGGAAACTTAACACTATGATGCTGAATGAGACCTGGATTCAGAAAGAAATTAAAAAGGAAATTCAAGATTTCCTGAAAGTGAATGATAACGAAAATACAACGTACCAAAATCTCTGGGACACAATGAAAGCTGTTCTAAGAGGTAAGTTCATAGCTCTTAATGCCTACGTCAAAAAAATGGAAACATCAGAAATAAACAACTTAACAATGCAGCTTAAAGCTTTAGAGAAACTAGAGCAATCTGATCCCAAAAGCAGTAGAAGAGAAGAGATTAGCAAAATAAGGGGAGAAATATCTGAAATCGAGACTAAGAAAACGATAGAAAAAATCAACCAATCAAAAAGCTGGTTCTTTGAAAAAATCAACAAGATTGATACACCCCTAGCTAAACTAACCAAAAGCAAGAGAGAGAAAACCCAAATTAACAAAATTAGAAATGAACATGGAGTAATCACTACTGATACCCAAGAAATCCAGAGAATTATAACATCATATTTCAAAAACTTATACTCTGTGAAGTTTGACAACACAAAAGAGATGGATGAATTTCTAAGTAAACACAACTTACCTAAATTGAATCAGGAAGTTGTGAATTATTTAAATAGTCCTATAACATATAAGGAAATTGAGGAAGTAATCTCGAATCTTCCCACCAAAAAATGTCCTGGACCAGATGGATTCAGCACAGAGTTCTACCAGACATTTAAGGAGTTAATAACACCAATACTCCTTAAACTGTTCCATCAAATAGCAAAGGAAGGAACACTACCAAATTCCTTGTATGAAGCTAATATCGTTTTAATCCCAAAACCTAATAAAGATTCACTTAAAAAAGAAAACTATAGGCCAATCTCCCTGATGAACACAGACGCAAAGATTCTCAACAAAGTCTTAGCAAATCGGATTCAAAAACATATTAAAAAGATCATTCACGGGGACCAAGTAGGCTTCATCCCCGGCACACAAGGTTGGTTCAACATACGGAAATCAATAAATGTAATTCATCATGTACACCAGTCCAAAGTCCAAGACTACATGATACTCTTGATAGATGCAGAAAAAGCTTTTGACAACATCCAACAGCCTTTTATGATCAAAATGCTAGAGACAGTAGGAATGGAAGGAACCTTTATCAATATAATAAAAGCTATATACAACAAGCCCATAGCAAGGATTATGCTCAATGGGGAACAATTGGAAACATTCCCACTTTGATCAGGAACTAGACAAGGCTGTCCACTCTCACCACTTCTCTTCAATATTGTACTTGAAGTGTTAGGTGAAGCCATAAGACAAGAAAGGGACATAAGAGGGATTCAAATCGGCAAGGAAGAAGTCAAGCTATCCCTATTTGCAGATGACGTGATCTTATACCTGAGTGATCCCAAAAACTCCACCAGGAAGCTCTTGGAACTAATTGAGAAGTTCAGCAGGGTGGCAGGATACAAAATAAATGTGCAAAAATCAGAGGCCTTCCTATATGCCCAGAATGAAAGAAGTGAAAAAGTCTTGAGAGAAACAATACCATTTATTATAGGCCCTAAAAAAATGAAATACCTTGGTATAAACCTAACTAAGGAGGTAAAAGACCTTTACAATGAAAACTTTAAAACCCTAAAGGACCCCGGCTCCGACTCCTACCATCCAGCTGGAGCCTCGCGCGCAGGGCCAGGATCCAGGAGGACCTCCCCCTGCGCCCGGGCCCGCCTGCCCCAGCTGCCCTCGGGTTAAATAGCTCCACACCTTCGCCCCCATCCCCCCTTTGCACCCACCCCGCTCCGCAGTCGGGCGCGTGCGGTCCAGCCGGGCCTCACCCCACGACCAGGTAAGTCCTGCTCGCCCCGCCCACCAGGACCCCAGGCAAATAATTCAGTTTAGTGAAATTGAGAGATCTTAAGAGTTAAAATGAACAATGCCAAAGTCAAAGTACAAATCCATGAGAAGCAACAATCAAGTAAACAAACTTCCCACTGAAAAATTAATCCCATAACTTTAGACTCCAACAAGAACAAACCCACGGAAAAAGGCCAAGAAAGCCCCACGCAGGATAAAGACTTTCAAAATATGATCATTACCATGTTCATACTATGAAAGAGGAAATCCGGGAGGAATACTAATCGAATCAATCGCTTTGAAGAGGAACACAACAGACATTTGAGGAGTTGAGAAAAACAGTGCAAGAAACAAAAAGTGGCATAGAGCAGTTAAAACAAACTCAAGCAGATTTAAAAGGAGCTAAAAGACAAGTTATCTTCAACCCAGAACGCCACAGACTCTTATCAACAGAACTAATGAAGCAGAAGACAGAATTTCAGACCTTGAAGATAAAGTGGGAGTACTAACCATCAATGGAAGAGGTGTTTAAAGCCAAAAAAGATACTTGAGAGAAATATCCAAGAGATATGGGACACCCTGAAAAGCCAACAGCGGTATCATGGAATACCGGAGCAAGAATCTCAAAATACCACCCCTGAGGAAATTTTTCAAACGATCATCAAGGAAAATTCTCATCTAAAAAAGAGAGGCCATCCATATACAAGAGGCATTCCACACCCCAAACAGATAGACCAAAATAGAAGCACCCACGGCAAATAAAGTTAAAACACTCCACATTCAAGATAAAGAACTGGTGCTGAGAGCTTCAAGGAGAAAAAACAAGTCACTTTTAAAGGTAAACCTATTAAAATAACAAATGACTCTCAGTCGAAACAGTAAAAGCAAGAAGAGCTTGGAGAGACATACTTCAAGTATTGATTGAGCAAAAATGTCAACCCAGGCTGATTTACCCTGCAAAACATCAGTCATGATCGAGGGAGAAAGAAAAATTTTCCAGCACAAAGACAACTTTAAGGGATACATGGCCACCAAACCAGGCCTTCACCACCTATTAGGGAGTACATACGGCGCTTAATTTTCTGGGTTTGGGATACTTCACTTAATATAATTCTTTCTAATGACATCCATTTCCCAGCAAATTCCAGTAATTCATCATTTTTGATGGCTGAGTAGTACTCCATTGTATAGATGTACCACAGTTTCCTTATCCACTCGTCAACTGTTGGACATTTAGGTTGATTCCATGACTTTGCTATTGTAAACAGTGCTGCTATGAACATGGTCGAGCTTGTGCTATCGAGGCGAACCTCTGCTGCTGGGGGGTTATTCCCAAAAGTGGGATAGCAGGGTCATATGGCATTTCAATCTTTAATTTCTTTAAGAATCTCCAGACGGCTCGCCAGAGTGGCTGTATGAGCCTGCATTCCCACCAACAATGTAGGAGAGTTCCCCTCTCCCACATCCTCTCCAGCATTTGTCGTTGTTTGTATGTGGATTTTTGCCATCCTGACCGGGGTGAGATGATATCTCAGGGAAGTTTTGATTTGCATTTCCCTGATGGCGAAGGAAGTGGAGCATTTTTTAAGATAATTGTTAGACATTTTAATTTCATCCCTGGTAAAGTTTCTTTGAAGTTCCAGGGCCCATTTTTTAATTGGGCCAGTGTTTTCCTTGGAGTTTAATTTTCTAAGTTCTTTGTGCACTCTGGACAGTAGAGCTCTGTCAGATATGTGGTTAGTGAAGATTTTCTCCCATTCTGTGGGTTGCCTTTGAGCTCGTGCGACAATCTCTTTATCTGAACAGAAGCTCTTTAATTTCACAAGATCCCAACTGTTGAGAGTTGGTAGCAGTGACTGTGCCATTGGATGTCTGTTTAGGAAGTGTTGGCCTAGCCCAATCAGCTCGAGGGAGTTCCCTATCCTTTCAACTATGGTTTTAAAGTCTCTGGCCTGATATCAAGGTCCTTGATCCATTTGGAATTAAGTCTTGTACATGGTGACAAGTACGGGTCCAGCTTTAATCTTCTGCATGTGGAGATCCAGTTTTGCCAGCACCATTTGTTGAAGATGCTGTTCTTTTTCCATTGGATTCTTTGGGCCCCTTTGTCAAAGACCAAATGGCTGTAACTTTGTGGGCTTATATCTGGGTCTTCAATCCTTATCCATTGATCTGTGTGTCTATTTTGGAGCCAGTACCAGGCTGTCTTTATAACTATGGATTTGTAGTATAGACTTAGGTTTGGTATGGTAATACCTCCAGCTGTGTTTTTGTTACTCAGGATTGTTTTTGCTATCCTGGGTCTTTTGTGCCTCCATATGAACTTTGAGATTGTTTGGTCAACTTCTTTGAAGAATTGCTTTGGGATTTTGATTGGTATAGCATTGAATCTGTATATTGCCTTTGGTAGGATGGTCATTTTTACAATGTTGATTCTGCCAATCCAGGAACAAGGGAGGTCTTTCCACCTTCTGGTGTCTTCTGCAATTTCTTTCTTTAGGGTTTTAAAGTTTTCATTGTAAAGGTCTTTTACCTCCTTAGTTAGGTTTATACCAAGGTATTTCATTTTTTTAGGGGTTATAGTAAATGGCATGGTTTCTCTCAAGGCTTTTTCACTTCTTTCATTCTGGGCATATAGGAAGGCCTCTGATTTTTGCACATTTATTTTGTATCCTGCCACCCTGCTGAACTTCTCAATTAGTTCCAGGAGCTTCCTGGTGGAGTTTTTGGGATCACTCAGGTATAAGATCATGTCATCTGCAAATAGAGATAGCTTGACTTCTTCCTTGCCATTTGAATCCCTCTTATGTCCCTTTCTTGTCTTATGGCTTCGGCTAAGACTTCAAGTACAATATTGAATAGAAGTGGTGAGAGTGGACAGCCTTGTCTTGTTCCTGATCGAAGTGGGAATGCTTCCAATTGTTCCCCATTGAGCATAATCCTTGCTGTGGGCTTGTTGTATACAGCTTTTATTATATTGATAAAGGTTCCTTCCATTCCTACTGTCTCTAGCGTTTTGATCATAAAAGGCTGTTGGATCTTGTCAAAAGCTTTTTCTGCATCTATCGAGAGTATCATGTGGTCTTGGACTTTGGACTGGTTTACATGATGAATTACATTTATTTGTTGCGTATGTTGAACCAACCTTGTGTGCCGGGGATGAAGCCTACTTGGTCCCCATGAATGATCTTTTTAATATGTTTTTGAATCCGATTTGCTAAGACTCTGTTGAGAATCTTTGCATCTGTGTTCATCAGGGAGATCGGCCTATAGTTTTCTTTTTTAAGTGAATCTTTATTAGGTTTTGGGATTAAAACGATATTAGCTTCATAGAAGGAATTTGGTAGTGTTCCTTCCTTTGCTATTTGATGGAACAGTTTAAGGAGTATTGGTGTTATTAACTCCTTGAATGTCTTGTAGAACTCTGTGCTGAATCCATCTGGTCCAGGACATTTTTTGGTGGGAAGATTCGAGATTACTTCCTCAATTTCCTTATATGTTATAGGACTATTTAAGTAATTCACAACTTCCTGATTCAATTTAGGTAAGTTGTGTTTACTTAGAAATTCATCCATCTCTTTTGTGTTGTCAAACTTCACAGAGTATAAGTTTTTGAAATATGATGTTATAATTCTCTGGATTTCTTGGGTATCCGTAGTGATAACTCCATGTTCATTTCTAATTTTGTTAATTTGGGTTTTCTCTCTCTTGCTTTTGGTTAGTTTAGCTAGGGGTGTATCAATCTTGTTGATTTTTTCAAAGAACCAGCTTTTCGATTTGTTGATTTTTTCTATCGTTTTCTTAGTCTCGATTTCAGATATTTCTCCCCTTATTTTGCTAATCTCTTCTCTTCTACTGCTTTTGGGATCAGATTGCTCTAGTTTCTCTAAAGCTTTAAGCTGCATTGTTAAGTTGTTTATTTCTGATGTTTCCATTTTTTTGATGTGGGCATTAAGAGCTATGAACTTACCTCTTAGAACAGCTTTCATTGTGTCCCAGAGATTTTGGTAAGTTTGTATTTTCGTTATCATTCACTTTCAGGAAATCTTGAATTTCCTTTTTAATTTCTTCCTGAATCCAGTTCTCATTCAGCATCATAGTGTTAAGTTTCCAGGAGTTAGTGTATTTTTCTCTTGTTTGATGTGTTGTGGATGTCCAGCTTTAGGCCGTGGTGGTCTGATAGGGCACAGGTTAGAATTTCAACTTTCTTGTACATGTGTAGATTCATTTTGTGGCCCAATATGTGATCTATTTGGAGAAAGTTCCGTGTGCTGCTGAGAAAAATGTGTATTCTTTGGTGCGTGGGTGAAAAGTTCGATAGAGATCTGTGAGGTCCATTTCTTTCAGGGTTTGATTAAGTTCCAAAGTGTCTCTGTTAAGCTTTTGACCTGTTGATCTATCCCATGTAGAGAGGGCGGTGTTGAAGTCCCCAAGAATTATCGTTTGGGGGTTGATTTCTTGCTTTAGACGCTGTAGGGTTTTCTTAATGAATGTGGAGGGGCCCGTATTGGGTGCATATATGTTCAGTATTGTGAAGTCTTCCTGGTGAATTGTACCTCTGACTAAAATGTAGTATCCATCCGTGTCTCTTATAATTTTTTTTGGTTTGAAATCCACTTTGTCTGATAGCATAATGGCTACCCCTGCCTGTTTTCTGCTTCCATTTGCTTGTAGAATTGTTGACCAGCCTTTTATTTTAGAGCGTGCCTATCTTTTGTGGTGAGATGGGTTTCCTGCAGGCAGCAGATTGATGGATTGTGATTTTTAATCCAAGTTTGTAATCTGTGTCTCTTGATCGGTGAATTAAGTCCATTAACATTTAGTGTTATAATGGAGAAACTATTGTTAATTCCAGACATTTATTATGTTTAGTAGCTTTTATAAGTATATTGCTTCGCTTTTAATGGTGTTATATTTGCCTTCTGTTCTCCTGGATATGCCTGTTTTTTTCTTCACGCTTGAGTATCATTTCTAGCAGTTTTTGAAGGCCTGGTTTGGTGGCCATGTATCCCTTAAAGTTGTCTTTGTGCTGGAAAATTTTTCTTTCTCCCTCGATCATGACTGATAGTTTTGCAGGGTAAATCAGCCTGGGTTGACATTTTTGCTCATTCAATACTTGAAGTATGTCTCTCCAAGCTCTTCTTGCTTTTACTGTTTCGACTGAGAAGTCATTTGTTATTTTAATAGGTTTGCCTTTAAAAGTGACTTGTTTTTTCTCCCTTGAAGCTCTCAGCACCAGTTCTTTATCTTGAATGTGGAGTGTTTTAACTATTATTTGCCGCGGTGTGCTTCTAGTTTGGTCGTATCTGTTTGGGGTGCGGAATGCCTCTTGTATATGAATGGGCCTCTCTTTCTTTAGATGAGGAAAGTTTTCCTTGATGATCGTTTGAAAAATTTCCTCAGGGGTGGTATTTTGAGATTCTTGCTCCGGTATTCCATGAATACGCATGTTAGGCTTCTTCAGGGTGTCCCATATCTCTTGGATATTTCTCTCAAGTATCTTTTTGGCTTTAACAACCTCTTCCATTGAGCTGGCTAGTACTCCCACTTTATCTTCAAGGTCTGAAATTCTGTTTTCTGCTTCATTAGTTCTGTTGATAAGACTCTCTGTGGCGTTCTGGGTTGAAGATAACTTGTCTTTTAGCTCAGTTTTAAACTCTGCTTGAGTTTGTTTTAACTGTTCTATGCCACTTTTTGTTTCTTGCACTGTTTTTCTCAACTCCTCCAGATGTCTGTTGTGTTCCTCTTCAAAGCGATTGATTCGATTATGTAATTCCTCCCGGATTTCCTCTTTCATAATATTGAACATGGTAATGATCATATTTTGAAAGTCGTTATCCTGGGTCAGGCTTTCTTGGCCTTTTTCCGCGGGTTTGTTCTTTTTGGAGTCTAACATTATGGGATTAATTTCTTCAGTGGGAGATTTGTTTACTTGAGTGTTGCTTCTCATGGATTTGCACTTTGACTTTGGCATTGTCATTTTAACTCTTAAGATCTCTCAATTTCACTAAACTGAATTATTTGGCCTGGGGTACTGGTGGGCGGGGCCTGAACGGGGACTTACCTAGGGAGCGGGGTGAGGCCCGGGTGGACCGCGTGCGTGTCCTGACTGGCGGAGCAGGGTGGGGCGAAAAGGGAGGATGGGCGCAGGGGGAGGTGCTCCTCGTTCCCTGGGCCCCCGCGCGGCTCCGGCTGGATGGCGGGAGTCGGAGCCGGGTCCCCGTGGGCTGACCTGGGGTCCTAGAGCGCGCGTTGAGGCCCGGCTGGATCTCGCCTACGCGTCCCAACCGGCGGAGCGGGGGTGGGGCGAAAGAGGGAGGCTGCGCGCGTCGGCGTGGAGCTATTTAACCCGAGGGCAGCTGGGGCGGGGCCCGGGCGCAGGGGGAGGTGCTCCTCGTTCCCTGGGCCCCCGCGCGGCTCCGGCTGGATGGCGGGAGTCGGAGCCGTGTCCCCGTGGGCTGACCTGGGGTCCTAGAGCGCGCGTTGAGGCCCGGCTGGATCTCGCCTACGCGTCCCGACCGCGGAGCGGGGGGTGGGGCGAAAGAGGGAGGCTGCGCGCGTCGGCGTGGAGCTATTTAACCCGAGGGCAGCTGGGGCGGGGCCCGGGCGCAGGGGGAGGTGCTCCTCGTTCCCTGGGCCCCCGCGCGGCTCCGGCTGGATGGCGGGAGTCGGAGCCGTGTCCCCGTGGGCTGACCTGGGGTCCTAGAGCGCGCGTTGAGGCCCGGCTGGATCTCGCCTACGCGTCCCGACCGGCGGAGCGGGGGTGGGGCGAAAGAGGGAGGCTGCGCGCGTCGGCGTGGAGCTATTTAACCCGAGGGCAGCTGGGGCGGGGCCCGGGCGCAGGGGGAGGTGCTCCTCGTTCCCTGGGCCCCCGCGCGGCTCCGGCTGGATGGCGGGAGTCGGAGCCGTGTCCCCGTGGGCTGACCTGGGGTCCTAGAGCGCGCGTTGAGGCCCGGCTGGATCTCGCCTACGCGTCCCGACCGGCGGAGCGGGGGGTGGGGCGAAAGAGGGAGGCTGCGCGCGTCGGCGTGGAGCTATTTAACCCGAGGGCAGCTGGGGCGGGGCCCGGGCGCAGGGGGAGGTGCTCCTCGTTCCCTGGGCCCCCGCGCGGCTCCGGCTGGATGGCGGGAGTCGGAGCCGTGTCCCCGTGGGCTGACCTGGGGTCCTAGAGCGCGCGTTGAGGCCCGGCTGGATCTCGCCTACGCGTCCCGACCGGCGGAGCGGGGGGTGGGGCGAAAGAGGGAGGCTGCGCGCGTCGGCGTGGAGCTATTTAACCCGAGGGCAGCTGGGGCGGGGCCCGGGCGCAGGGGGAGGTGCTCCTCGTTCCCTGGGCCCCCGCGCGGCTCCGGCTGGATGGCGGGAGTCGGAGCCGGGTCCCCGTGGGCTGACCTGGGGTCCTAGAGCGCGCGTTGAGGCCCGGCTGGATCTCGCCAGTGAATGATCTTTTTGATATGTTTTTGAATCCAATTTGCTATCTTTGCATCTGTGTTCATCAAAGAGATTAGCCTATAGTTTTCTTTTTAAAATGTATTTTTATTAGGTTTTGGAATTAATATGATATTAGCTTCATAGAAAGAATTTGGTAGTGTTCCTTCCTTTGCTATTTGATGGAACAGTTTAAGGAGTATTGGTGTTAGTTGTTCCTTAAATGTCTGGTAGAACTCTGTGCTAAATCTGTCTGGTCCAGGACATTTTTTGGTGGGAAGATTCAAAATTACTTCATTGATTTCCTCATATGTTATGGGATTATTTAAATAATTCAAAACTTCCTGATTCAATTTAGGTAAGTTGTGCTTACTTAGGAATTCATCCATTTCTTTTGTGTTATCAAATTTCACCCGGTATAAGTTTTTGAAATATGACCTTATAATTCTCTGAATTTCTTGGGTATCAGCAGTGATAACTCCATTTTCATTTCTAATTTTGTTAATTTAGTTTTAATCTCACTTGTTTTTGGTTAATTTAGATAGAGATGTATCAATCTTATTGATTTTTTTCAAAGAACCAGCTTTTTGACTGGTTGATTCTGTATATCATTTTCTTTATCTCAATTTTGGGTATTTCTCCCTTGATTTTGCTGATCCCCTCTCATCTACTGCTTTTGGGATTGGGTTACTCTTGTTTCTCTAAAGCTTTAAGCTATGTTGTTAAGTTATTTATTTGTGATGTTTGTATTTTTTGATGTAGGGATTAAGGGCTATAAACTTACCTCTTAGGATGGCTTTCATTGTGTCCCAGAGATTTTGATATGTGGTATTTTCATTTTCGTTTTCTTCTAGGAAATCTTTAATTTCCTTTATGATTTCTTCCTGAACCCAATTCTCATTCAGCATCATAGTGTTCAGTTTCCATGACTTAGTGTATTTTCTCTTGTTTGTTTTGTTGTGGATGTCAAGCTTTAGACCTTGATAGTCTGATAGGGTACAGAGTAGAATCTCAAATTTCCTATATATATGGAGATTTGTTTTGTGGCCCAATATATGATCTATTTTGGAGAAAGTTCTGTGTGCTGCTGAGAAAAATGTGTATTCCTTGGTGCGTGGATGAAAAGTTCAATAGAAATTTTAAGGTCCATTTCAGTAAGGGTTTGATTAAATTCCAATGTGTCTCTGTTAAGTTTTGACATGTTGATCTATCCCACATTGAGAGGGCGATATTGAAATCCCCAGGAATTATCATTTTGGGGTTGATTTCTTGCTTTAGATGCTGTAGCGTTTGCTTAGCGAATGTGGAGGAGACCATATTAGGTGCATATATGTTCAGTATCGTGAAGTCTTCCTGGTGAATTATACCTGTGACTAAAATGTAGTATCCTTCTGTGTCTCTTATGATTTTTTTTGGTTTGAAATCTACTTTGTCCGATAGCATAATAGCTACCTCTGCTTGGTTCCTGGTTCCATTAGCTTGTGGAGTTTTTGAACAGCCTTTCATTTTTAGAATATGCTTATCTTTTGTGATGAGATGTGTTTCCTGAAGACAGCAGATGGATGGGTTGTGATTTCTAATCCAAGTTTGTAACCTGTGTCTTTTGATTGGTGAGTTAATTCTATTGACATTTAGTGTTATAATGGAGAAATTACTTTAATTCCTGACACTTTTTATGTTTAGTGGCTTTCATAAGTGTATTATTTGGCTTTTAGGTTTTGGTAGTATTATACTTCCCTTCCCTCCTTCTGGATATGCTTGTTCTTTTCTTCAAGTGTGAGTATATTTTCTAACATTTTTTTAAGGCCTGGTTTGGTAGACATGTAAGCCTTCAAGTTGTCTTTGTGCTGGAAAATTTTTCTTTCACTCTCAATCATGACTGATAGTTTTGACAGATATATCAGCCTGTGTTGACATTTTTGCTCATTCCATACTTGAAGTACATCTCTCCAAGCTCTTCTTGCTTTTACTGTTTCGACTGAGAAGTCATTTGTTATTTTAATAGATTTACCTTTAAAAGTGACTTGTTTTTTTCCCTTTGAAGCTCTCAGCACCTTTTCTTTGACTTGTACGTGGAGTGTTTTGATTATTATTTGCCGTGGCGAGTTTCTATTTTGGTCATATCTGTTTGGGGTGCAGAATGCTCTTGTATTTGGATGGGCCTTTCTTTCTTTAGATGAGGAAAGTTTTCCTTTATGATAATTTGAAAATTTTCCTCAGGTGTGCTATTTTGGGATTCTTGTTCTGGTATTCCATGAATGTGCATGTTAAGCTTCTTCAAGGTGTCACATAACTCTTAAATATTCCTCTCAAGTATCTTTTTGGCTTTAACAACCTCTTCCATTGAGCTGGTTAGTTCTTCCACTTTGTTTTCAAGATCTGATATTCTATTTTCTGCTTCATTAGTTCTGCTGACAAACTCTCTGTTGAGTTCTAAGTTGAAGATAACTTGTCTTTTAGTTCAATTTTAAACTCTGCTTGAGATCGTTTTAACTGCTCTATGCCTATTTTTGTTTCTTCAACTGTTTTTCTCATCTCCTCCAAGTGCCTGTCCAAAATGATTGATGTGTTTATTTAACTCCTCCCAGATTTCCTCTTTCATAGTATAAATCATGGTAAAGATCAGACTTTGAAAATCATTATCTTGAGTATGGCTTTCTTGGCTACTTTCTGTGAATTTGTTCTGGTTGGAATCTATCATTATGGGGTTAATTCTTCAGGGAGGAGATTTGTTGTCTTGGTTTTTGTTTCTCATGGATTTGTGCTGTGACCTGGGCATTGTTGTTTTACTTCTTAAGACCTTCTTTCAGTTTCTGTGTGTTTTAACTGAACTGAATTAGTTGATATTACTACTCATGAGCAGGTATTTCTAATGTTTTCCATGGACTTGGATATGATTGTCTGGTATTGGTGTTATTTCCTAGATGAGGCTAGTAGACTGTTAGTATAACAATTAAGTCAGGTTTAGTGGACAGGGAGTGAAGTATGGAAGTGCACTTTTTCAGTTTAGTACCTTGTTGCTATGTGAAGGTTAATGGTACGTCCCTGAAGTTGTATGCATTTTGGGGTGGCTATATGGAAAAGTTAAACTACAGTGACTAATAATTGAAAGGAACAAGATGGTAAGAAGGGTGTTCTTATCTTTGAGCTGGATGTGAAGAATCTCTCCCATGTGATAGGATGATTTTAGAGGACTTCTTTGTTTGGGGTTTTTTTGTTTGGGGTTTTTTTTGGACTTCTTTGTTTGGGGTTTTTTTGGACTCTGTTGAATTCTGAGGAGCAGGGGGTCCACCTTGGTCCACGTCCCAAGCAAAAAGGGCTGCTCGTCTAGTTGTCTTGCAGATCACCTGGGACCTGGGGCATGGCCTAGAGGCCTTCCCCAACACCAGAACAGACTGGCTACCACTCCAGCTGGCTGGTGGGACGAACGGGGACGAGCGGGTGACCTGGGGCCTGCGTCATACATTAGAGCCTTTGAGGAGCAGGGGTATGCCATGGTCCGTGTCCCCATCCCGATGGGAAAGGGCTGTGCTTCTAGTTGTGCACATCACCTGGGACCTCTTTCCCTCCTCTCCTTCCTTTTCTTTGCCCTGTGCATCAGGCATGTGCTTGAGGAGGCCCAAGAGTGGCATCAGGAACCATCCTGGTTCTCCACCTCCTTCTTGTTTGCTCCGGGTCTTCCCACTCTGCCGTCCAGGGCTGGAATTACACACAGCCACAACACCACCCTTCCGGACCTCAGTACTTTCATGTGGTTTCTGTGGATCTGAACTAAAAGACTTTAGCCCCTGATCGATCTCCCCAACAATCAATTCACTTTTCTGCCCGTGGCTCAAAAGCACACAGACAAAACTCAGAATCCCCACAGATCTCACCTCACTGAATCTAGAGACTCAGACCACCACCTTCTTCTCTCCCTGCAACAATTCTCTCTACTAATCACATTCTGGCCACGACCTCTCTCCTGGACCTTTCTGCTTGGTTGGCTTTGTTTGCTGGCTGACATGGCATGGAGATCAGGAAGATCCAGCCCAAGGCCACCTCAAATCACACGTGGAACTGAGGATTACCTTAAACTCCTGACTATGTTCCTAAGCCTGCCCAGCTGCCCAGCCTGCAGGTAGAAACACACACACACACACACACACACCTGCCTTCTAATGTGCTACTCTTGATGACTGACTCAGGCCAGGGAACACAAATCCCAGGCACTGGGAGCCGGACAGGAACAGAGTCAGCACCCACATTGAGCCATGATCTCCCCTTGAGGCAAGTCAGACAGGTCCAGCTGCCCTTCTCCCCAGGCCTTAAGTGCTATTGTGCATCATTCAGGAAGCTGGTCCCACCATAACCCTTTACTGTAGAGTCCCACTTCTTACTTCGACCCACCTGGTGATTTTTCTTCCCCTTCGAATGATGAAAAGTGTTGGGGGGTCACTTCTGTCCTTCCTCCATGTGAGCTGCAGGGATTGAACTCAGGTTGCTAGATTTGCACACAGGTGTCTTGCTCCTCTGAGCCATCGTTCTGGTCCATTTTTCCCTTCTTATGAAGGTGGTTGGGGAGGTTCCTATAGAGCAGGCTCCTGCAAGAATCGGATCAGCTGACTGTAAGTGTCAAGAGTAGCTGGTTCTGGAAGGGAAAGTCTTGCCCAAGCAGGGTCACCGAGAGAGAACATCAGCATGAGAGCAGCTTTGGAACTGGACTGAATACACTTGGTCTTGAGGCCAGGAAGCCTCACCGTGTGATACAAGCATGGCACTGTCACAAACTGATGGAGGGCTCAGAAGAGTCAGGGGCTGGGAGGATGGCTATGCACAGGCAGGAAGAGGGACGGGAACTCAGGGTCTCGGGGAGATCTAGGCAGTGGTCTTTAAGTGTGGCTCAGAAATCCTGAAATTCTTCTTGTTCCCGCTCTTGGACACACTTAATCAGACACTCCCTGTGGCCACCTACCAGCCAGAAGGATTCCCTTATGTTTTCCCTTTTTCAGCACACAAATCCTAGATCCTTCTCTTTCCACAAAACCTCTCCCTCCTGCAATCATTGTGGCTGCCGTGAGCCCAGTCAAGTCACTTGCTTGGGACAAAACAGGACGGACAGTGCAGGAGCCTGGGCGCACAGTGACAGAATCTCTTCCCAAGGGAGAATCCTTCCCTGGCTCCTCTGGGCCAGCTGCTGAGGGTGACATGGAGTATGGCACTGAGTGGAAGCAGCCAGCAGAGGGCAGAAGTGAGGCCTGAGCACAAGAGGCAGCTATGGGACCTTGCTGGAGGGCCTGGAATATTGGTCTGTGAAAGTTCTGGACCCCATCAGTAGATTCATGGCACCTCCAATAAAATCCAGATATTCCTGGGGTGACTTGGAAGTCTGGTGACTTTTGACCTATAGCTCACATACGGGGGCTAAGGACGCAATGGAAGCAGGAGGTCAGAACTCATGAGCCCAGAGGGGTCAATGCAGACACTTCCTGGGCTGTGGCTGTAGCTCGGCTGGTAGAGCACCTGCCTAGCATGCATAAAGGTCTAGGTGTGGTGCCCAGCAGGAGTGTTGCTGCATGGCTGCAATCCCAGCTGACAAGGTAGATGGTAGAGGCAGAAGGATGGGGTATTTATGGCTACATGAAACTTCTCATGGAACACAAGCTCGCTCACATGGTTGAGGGGGTGATATCCAATACCCATTAGGATGGAGCCAAGGGCAGTGCAGGAGCAGCAAAACTGAAAAAAAATCAACAAATCATAATTCGGAAAATCAGAGACTCCACATCAACCACCTGGAACCAGGCCAGCCTAATCTCTCCCCATCCTAAAGCTCAGGGAAATCTGCAGAAGAGGGGGCAGTAAGATTGTAAGAGCCTAAAGATGGGGAGGAGCAATGATATGCAAGATACTCCATACAAGTTAGGGCCCAAGTAATCATAATAGGACTTTGCATGACCTGTGCAATGCCTAACATATCATTGACCCCCCTAAAGTCTAGCTTGGATCACAGGCACTAAGATCCTTAGAGACAAGGGATTAACAGCCACAGTAGTGTTCTATACTAAAGGGGAACACAGAAAAGAGTTCTAGGTAATGCCACTGAATCCTTACACCTCATCAGAGAGGAGGACTCAGAGGGAAGTTTGACATGCACACTGAAGGATGCTCCAGGAATGAGGGAGGGGACGGAGCACTGGGAGAAAGGGAGGGAGGGGGAAGGAAAGGGGAAAGGGGGAGGGAGAAAGGGGATCCAGGGAAGTGTGGAGGGAGGAGAATGGGGTACTTATCAATTTGTATGTGTGGAAGAAATAAATAAAAAATCAAAAAAAAAGAAACTACAGAGAGAGAGAGAGAGAGAGAGAGAGAAACACAAAGACCCTACTTGCCTCTCTTCTGACCAACTTTTCATCAAAAGGTTCTGTGCCCCAGAGTCTCCAGGGTACTGTGGATGCAACAGTGTATCCAGAACACTGTATGTATCAGTGTCTAGTAAAAAATGAGGAGTCCAGAGCAAGTCCATGAGTGTTCAGGGGTTGGCTCTCATCCAGGAGTCTGCAGAGAAGCAGGTAAAGCAGATGTGCAAAGGGTGGGCTGAGCTGCTGCCTTCAGGGAGACTTGGACCAGGCCACCAGGACCCGCAGAGCTGGGGAAAGAGGAAGTCCCTCTGTGTCTGCACAACATGATGCCACTTCCTCTGTGCAATCAAATCTGTCTACCCCCATTTCCAGCATCACCATGGGGAGGCAGAAAGGGCCCACACAGCCAAGCCTGAGTACCACAGCCTCTGCCCCACCTCTCAGGACTCCACCCCAGTCTCACCCAGGCCGGCCAAGTCCACTGTCAGAGAAGCCCCAGGGACTGAATCAGGTGACACATGGCTGCTCTGAACGTTCCCCAGGCCCTCTGTCCAAAGAAGATTCTGGACTTGTCAAAGCTGAAGGGAATCACCTCAAGAGCTCTGTGGAGACAGCCTCCTGGGAGCCCAGCACTAGAGTCCTGGCCTTCGAGAGGAGGCTCTGAGAACAAACCAGGCCTGAGTCCCTGGGTGGAGTGAAGGCTACAGGGACTCAGCAGGAGAGAAACACCTGTGTGGGCTGTGGCCAGAGCTTCTCTGACTCTCTGTGTTCTCTGTGTGGTACAGAGGTAGATATAACTTCTAAGGTCATTATAGGTGAGTGGACAGTCACCTTCAAAGTGCAGGGAATATGTGGATGTGACAATGGGGAGCAGGACAGGCTGAGATGGTTCACCAAGTCCTGGCTATGCCTGGGAACCATGAGCAGTCTGTGAAAGGCAAAAAGAACAAAATTCGGGTCCCTGCTACTAGGGCTGGGAACTAGGTAGTGACCTGCCACCACAGCCTTCATCATTCTCTCTAATGCTCAGTCAGGTGCGGCTGGGCAGAGACACAGGCTAGCTTTCCTCTCCCTACAAGAGTCTATGCAGGAGGGGGCTGGAGAAGTGGCTCAGGGGTTAAGCCTCTGCCTTGCAGGCAGAAGGTCCTGAGTTTGGATCCTAGACCCCACGTATAGACGCCGGGCAGAAGCAGGGGTGGCCTGCCTTTCTGGTCCTGGTAGGGCAGAGCCTGTGAATCCTGAGGCAGAGTAAACAAGGAGGAGATGGAGGCGTCCATGGTGGTTCCCGAATTCACACGTACACACACACACACACACACACACACACATGCACACACCACGATTGAATAAAAAAAAAGAGTCTATGCAGGAGAAAGAAATAAACACAGGCCTCATTAACTCAAGAGATCTGCAATTGCAATAAAAACCAGGGCAACAGGCGATCACCAGTGTAATAGTGGCATGAGTATCAAAGAGGCAACCAACAGCATTCTGATTGAACTGAAGACCTGTCTGTCAGAATAAAACACATTTTTATTATTGTTAACTAGAAAAAGAACTTAAAAAATGGAAGGAAAAAAATCAACATGGAAGAACAGCCTAGGAACCTATAGGTAAGAAGACAGTACACTAAACACCTCTGTACATAGCTACTATTGTAAAGATGGATTTGAAGAGCACTTAGCTCTCAGCCTAGAAGTCTTCTACAACAGAAGACGAGAATCTCAACAACCCGGCCTGAGCCAGTAGAAGAGCAGTGAAGTGGAGAATGACGGCCAGCCATGGAGCAGAATACTGGAGACCAAGAAATGCTCACGAGAATCAGGCGAACCTCATCCCTCCCCATGTGAAGCTTAGGGGACCTCTCAGAAGAGGGGGCAGCAAGATTATAAAATCCTAGGCATGGGGAGGTCCCCCAATGGACAAGACATATCTGTCAAGGCAAGACTTGCTGTGTCAGGAACTCACAGCAGTGAGATTTGTCCTTTCCAGACTTGCATAATGACCAACATACCCACAGCCCCACAGACTATTGAAGAACTCAAGAGAGATAGGAACACACCGTGGAAACCTTGGGGAGTGGAACTGGATGGATGAGAGAAATGCCTTGGTCAGTGGGGAGTCCCAAGGAGGGGCAACTTGGTATGATACAGAGGCCTGAATCCCCACAAAAGTAGACAAGCCAGAGTGAACCCCGTGGTCCAGAAAAGGAGCCAGATTGGGGGATGTGAAGGAGTAGAATGGCTTGATGAAGGCAAGGGAGGGAGATGGGAGGCAGGGGAGTTCATGGAGGGAATCAGGGATAAGTTCTCAATATGCTTGCAAATTTTTAAAAATATATACAACAACTTAATTATAATCAAAAAGAGTCTGTGCAGGTCTGGGAGCCCCTTCCCAGGAGGAGACATTGTGAAAGACTTGGAGAATCAGTCTGATGGTTGAGAAAGAGAAACTGCTTGAGGGGAGGAGGTAGGCAGTACAGAAAGAGAGACAGACAGACAGACACACAGACAGACAGAGAACATTGGACACAAGGACTGGGCAGGGCAGGAATTGAGCTGGGAAGGGAGGTCCAGCTGGTCTGTGCAGAGACTTGTCTCTAAGCAGAAGACAAGGCTGGCCATGGAGACAGAGTCCTCTTGTGAGTGACCACAAGGAAGACTTCTGCAACGCAGGAAAACAAGAAACCAGAGGTGACGGAAGTTGCTGGCCACAAGGAGGTAGAGATGGGAAGGTTCCTCCCTGTCCCTCCCTCAGTGCTCTCAGGAGCCTGGCCTTGGGGAATGTAGCCAGTTCTATATGACCCTTTCCTCACACACCAGCACCCCAAGGGCCCTGCCACAGGGCCCCCTCTCCTGCCTGAAGGTCTTTGCTCGTCTCATCCTGTGGAGGGGCTCAGGCCATGGCTTGGATCCTGCTGCTGCTGTTTCTACCATCATCATCCATGCAAGCTGGTGAGTAACAGGCTCCTCACTAAGGCCGGATCCTGCCTTAACCACAGAAGGAGCCTGGGGGGCTGGTGACTATAGTGTGGAAGGGGGTGTCTGCTAGAGGAGGCGGCCAGTCTTGGTTTCTCCTTGGGTCCAAGCCAGCCCTTCACCCTCCACTCCTGGAGAGGGAAAACCAGTTGAGAGACAGTGACACCTTGTGTCCCACACCTACCTGTGGATGAAGGTGCAGGAAGGTCTGGGGTTATTCTCTTTGCCCTCTAACTTGGCTTCAAATATCCCCCATTCTTCCAGGTAACTCAGCAGGATCCCAGAAGGTAGAATATTTGGTGTCCCAACCACGACATCTCTCTGGCTTCAAGGGCGGCTCCATCGAGATCCCCTTCAACTTCTCCTTCTCCTGGGAGTTAGCAGAGGATCCCCAGATGAGAATATCCTGGAGATGGGAGCACTTCCATGGGGAATATTTCTACAACACCACCCCTCCTTTCATACATGAGCATTTCAAGAACCGGGTCTCCCTGAACTGGACACCAGGTCAGACATCTGGAACCCTCAGAATCCTGAACCTGACAGAACAGGACCAGACCACGTACTTCTGCCGGGTCCGGCTGAACACACGGAGAGATGGTGTGAAGCAGGTTCAGTCGATCGAGGGGACCAAAGTCACCATCCTCCCGGGTGAGCCACCCCAGCTCAGCTTTGATGTCCCTGGCCTCCTCATCCCCCACATGTCACCACAATCCCCACTGCTGTGCCCCAGAATCCTCCCAGGCCCTGCCTCCCCCCACACCTCTGCCACCTTTACCTTCCTCTTCCCATAAATGTCCTCAAATCTTAGCTGCTTTCCTGCCCTGGCCCCTCACTGTCCCCTCAGATGCAGCCTCACCTCACTCTCAAACTGCAGCTCTTGCCAGACATCCAGTTTTCTTCCTTGTATCATCAACCTGGTGTATAACCCTGCCACTCCCACTCTTCCTCCAAGACATCCCTGTTTATTAGGGATGTGCTGTTTCACTTTGTCCTGTGTCAGGACGCCAGTACACAACCATATCCTGTGCCTTTCTCAGCTGGGCTCAGCCCAGAGCACACAGCGTGTGCCCTAAGACAACCCCAGTGCTCCGTGTGGTCCCCACAGGACCCATTACTCTTGGTTTTCCTGGCCCCCACTTTAGTCACTAAGACATCTCTCACCTCTCTCTCTCTCTCTCTCTCTCTCTCTCTCTCTCTCTCTCTCTCTCTCCTTTCCCTCCTGCGTTTCTCTTTCCTCTCTCCTTCCTCTCCGGCCCTCACCTCTCCCGGGCTCTGTGGTGACAACGTCCTCATCCTGCACTCTGACCTGCTGCTCTGTTCTCCGGTCACCGTGACTCCCCTGCAGCAGCAGTAGCTGCAGCTCCACTCTCGGGTGCACAGGACCAGTCCAGCCGTGGTGTGGTCAGCACCCCAACCGCCTGCCCCCTGTGCTCAAGGCTGAGCACACTCTTGTTGTCACTGTGTAAGTGTGAACATGGAGCCCAGCGCGGCTTCCCCCTGCCTGGAGTCACGCTGTGGAGGAAAGAGTCTGAAAGGAAGGTCACTGCACAGCTTCTCTCTCCACCAGCAGCACGCGGCCCCGCCTAGTGCGCAGCTCTGTTGCTCAACTTGACCGGCTGTTTAACCTAAAGATGGTCTCGTGGTCTTCACAGGCCTTTCAGCGGACTCTGTAGGAGGCTGAGCTGGAAGCCTGGCTTATCCATCCGCAGAGCAGTGGACTGTCTGTGTCCTCCAGGGGGACGTGACAAGGGCTTCATTACCTGTTCAGAAAGGTTTCAGTACATTGGACCGAGAGGATGGCTCAGTGGGTAAAGTGGTTTTATGAGCCATAGAATCTGGGTTTGATCTTCTTCAGAACCCACATTTTCTGGCATGAATGTGTATATGTTGCATGTGGTTAGCTATATCTGAGTTTACATGTGTTCTAGAGGACATGTGTGTGTGTGTGTGTGTGTGTGTGTGTGTGTGTGTGTGTGTGTGCGCGCGCGCGCGCGCGCCTGTGGATGCTCAAAACATTTACTCTGGGATTTTCCAGCCTCTGCCTTCCAAGGCTGATACATCAGACTAAAGTATCTACCTGCCATCTTTTTGTTTTTCTAGAAGATTAAGGTAGAGTTTATTAGAGGAGAGAAAGAACAGAACTCATGGACTCCAGACATGGAATCCATGAGAATCAAGGAACTAGGAATGAACTCACAGACCCACAAGTGGAGTGCCTCCATGGAAAGATGTCCCCGGAGAACTCAAGGACTCCAGGCAAGGAATCCATGAGGGGTAAGGGCTAGAAACAAACTCATGGGCTCCAATGTGGGGCTCCATGAGGGGCAGCGCCTCAGCCTTTTATAACAAAGATAAAACTGAGGAGAATCTTTCTACTTAAACATTATAAGTTGTGTACACTTTTTCAAGAATTGTATTTCATGGGGCTGGAGAGGTGGCTCAGGGGTTAAGCCTCTGCCTTGCAGGCGGAAGGTGCCTAGACCCCAAGTATAGACACCGGGCAGAAGTGGGGGCGGCCTGCACTTCTGGTCCTGATAGGGCGGAGCCTGTTAATCCCGGGGCAGAGTAAACAGGGAAGAGGTGGAGGAGGTCCATGGTGGTTCCTGAATTCGCCCGTGGTTCTACACACATACACACACACACACATACACACGTGCACACACGCATACATGCACAATTGAATAAATAATAAATAATAAAAAAATTTTAAAAAGAATTGTATTTCATGTTTTTCAAGACAAACCAATATAAGATGATGCTTATGAAAACAAATTTTTAAGTTTTCAGTAGGGGCACAACAATATTACAGGTATGTTTGTTTCAAAAATTCTGTCTTGCTCTTCCTTCCTTCCCTCTCTCTTCAGACTCATGGGTCCCCCAACTGGCTTGATAAGCTATGTATGAGGGATGGCCTTGAACTTCTGACCATTCTGCCTTCACCCCCTAAATGCTGATCAAAGCTGCCAACATCATGCCTACCTTGCTGTGTTTTCCAAAGGCGACAAAACTTTAGACATTTTCTTTCTTTTTTTTTAAATTCAATTGTGCGTGTGTGTGTGTGTGTATGTGTGTGTGCGTATATGTGTGTGTGTGTGTGTGTGTGTGTAGAACCACAGACGAATTTGGGAACCACCATGGACACCTGCACCTCCTCCTTGTTTACTCTGCCCCGGGATTCACAGGACCAGAAATACAGGCCGGCCCCCCCCTTCTGCCCCGTGTCTATATGTGGGGTCTAGGATCTGAACTCAGGACCTTCCACCTGCAAGGCAGAGGCTTAACCCCTAAGCCACCTCGCCAGCCCCCAAAGGCGACAAAATTTAATGGGATGCTTTCCAGGAATTTTTTTCTTTTTCTTCTTTCCTTTCTTTCTTTCTTTTTTCTTTCCTTTCTTTCTTTCTTTTTTCTCTTTCTTTCTTTCTTTCTTACTTTTTCTTTCTTTTTTCTTTCTATTTTCTCTAACTTTTTCTTTCTTTCCCTTCCTTTCTTCCTTCCTTCATTCTTTCCTTCCTTTCTTACTTTCTCTTCCTTCCTCCTTCCCCTCCCTACCTCCCTCCCTCCTACCCTTCTTCCTCCCTCCCTCCCTTCTTCTTTCCTTCCTTCCTTCCTTTCTTTTTTTTTCTTTTTCTTCTTTCCTTCCTCCCTCCCTCCCTCCTCACTTCCTCCCTCTTTCCCTCCCTCCTTCCTTCTTTCCTTTCTTCCATAACAGAAATGTGATGACATAAGGAAGCAAGATCTAAGATGAACACAGCCTTTCTTGGAGGTAAAAAATGCCATTTTCTCTCCCTTCCTTCTGAAGGCTTAATGTTAGCATCCATTTACAAGGAAGACTATGTGGCATCTGTCTTCCTGAGTCTGGGATACCTCACTCTGTATAATTTCTTCTAATTCCAGTCATTTACCAGCATATTCTACTAATTTTTCTTGACAGCTGAGTATTTCATGGTGTGTATGTATTACATTTTCATTATCCATTTGTCTACTTTTGAACATCTAGGCTAATTTCACTTCTTTACTATTGTGAGCAGAGTGACAAGGGACATGGGTGTACAAGTGGCTCTGTTATAATTTTTCTCTCTCTCTCTCTCTCTCTGTGTGTGTGTGTGTGTGTGTGTGTGTGTGTGTGTGTGTGTGTGCGCATCAGAGAGCACTGTGTGTCCATATGAAGGACCAAGGGTTACTTTGAGTCATCCTGAATTGCTTCTACCTCCTTCTTCCTTTGTTCTGGGTTTTGCCAGGCTCTGCCTCCCAGGCCAATGCCATTTCTACCTGGCAGCTTTTATGTGAGATACAGGATCTAAATTCAAGTTCTTCTGCTTGCAAGGCAAAGTTTTAACCCCTGAGCCATCTCTCCAGACTCCCAGTTTTTTTAAGAGATGGAAAAGCTGGGTGTGAGCTGGGGAGAGGGCTCAGTGGTTCAAGTGCTTGCCACGTAACACAAAAGACAGTTTACATCACCAGATCCACATCACATGCCGGTGCTCACGGTAGCCCACCTGTCATTCCAGCTCCCGAAGGCAGAGCCTGGGAATGCCCAGAGCAAGCTGGCTGCCAGCCTAACCCTGTTGGCTGGCTCTGGATTTAATGAGACTCAGACTCACAATAATAAGGGAGTAGAGGACTTGAGAATGATTCCCAATGTCACTCTTGGGCCTTTACATGCAAGTACATTCACGTGCACTCACACACATGCTCACCAGCCACAGACACACATTCATACACACAGATAGATGTAGATGGAAGAAAAGCTTGTGCTTGCTGCATGCTAGTAATTCCAGCACTGGGCAGACAGAGACAAGCAGGTCTCTGGGGCTCCCTGGCCAGCTGAGCCTCCTTGGTGAGCTGCAGGCCAGTAGATCAAAGTAGATAGCGCCTGAGATGACCTCTGGCTGCACATGGGTATGCACACAAGTAAGTCCATGAATTTCTATTAAATAATAAAAAACTGTTAGAAAATTAATAATCAAAAAATAAAGCTAATAATCAGGAATTGTACTGACAATTCTCAGTAATGTCAGTAAAAACAGATCTTTCTGCTAGGATGGACACACCTGCCCTCCCACTCCAGGTCTGAACCCTTATACGGCTCAGAGCACCCTAAGGAGAACTGGGGAGACAGCCTTGTATTTGCATTCCCTGTGCCTTCTACAGAAAACTTAAGTGGTCTTTTATGACTCATCTGATTCTCAGTCTCCTCTCCTCCTTTCTTAAGTCCTCCTTGCCTCTGAGATCATTAACAAGGAGCTTGGTGTAAAGATCATCTTAAGGCAGATATACTTTGCTTTGCTTCAGTCACACTTACCATGGGCATTGATTTGGCTTTGCTTTTAGTAGGACTGGAGTTGTACCAGGGCCTCATGCATGCTAGGCAAGGTCATTTTAGCTACCTGGCAATTTCAAGGCCAGCCTGAGCTACATGACACCCTGTCTCCACCAGCACTCACAAGCAACGAAAGATTTCTTTTATGCCTGTGACTCGGGCATCCCTCTGTGTGAGTGATGACATGGCTGATTGGGGACATAGCAGGCAAGTGGAGAGTCAGCACTGAACTCGCTACTGTGGTTGCCAAGTTTTCAGCTGGGTCCCCTCTGGGTGTAAGAGCTTTTGAGAGTTGCTCTCCCTTCCAGTATTTATTTCCTCAGTGAGACAAGATGCCCAAACCCTTCCCTTCTCCAGGGAGGATCTGCTGACCTCTCATGTCTCCGCAGCTCCCAGCACTACCGTGCAGAGCCCCAAGGACTTTACCTCTGCACTTTCCACAGGTGACTTGGAGAAGACAGAGGGCCAGCAGAACTCAGCAATGTCACCCCTGAGCCTCGGGGCCACAGTGGTGGTGGTGGTGGCCACAGTTGCGCTCATATCCCCCGTCTGTGGTCTGATGATCTTCCTCAGGTGGAAGCAAAGGTGAGTGATTCAGAACAGGCCCTGTCCCTGCCAGCTCCCTTGGGGAGGAGGGAATTTCTCAGAACCAGCAGCTTTGGAACCATGCCAAGTGCTTGGTAAGCATGCAGACTCGTTTCTTTTTTGATGCATGTGTGTATATATAGGTGCTAGTGTGAAGGTGAGTGTGTGTGTATGTGTGTATTTGGCTGAGGGTGTGTAGAGGAGAGCAGTGTGTGTCTGTGGACGTCCATGGGTGATATAACAGGCATCCTCCTGTATTGCTGTATTTCCTTCTTGCTTTGTTCTCAGCTATTCCTAGAATTGCAGGTTGCTGCCATTTCTACCCAGTTTTTTTATGTGGGACTTGGGTCCTGAATTCAGTTCCTTCCTAATGTGAGGCAAAGGCTTTTTAACCTCTGAGCCATCTCTCCATCCTCAAGATGCAGAGCCTAAACCAGGCTTCCTGGTGCACCTCTGCAATCCCAGCACTCAGGAAGCAGAGGCAGGATAACCCCAAGTTGGATGCAAACCTAAGCTACATAAGAAGACCTTGTGTAAAAGGGGGAGAAAGGGCTAGTGATTAGTTCAAGTCTCTCGTTCAGTCTGTAACGGCACACATAAAAAAAATGTGCAGACACTGATTTTCCTAGGAACCTGCTGAATCTGGGAATCTGGGAACTTTGAGAATCTGCAGAGTGTGTTTTATGTTAACATGCACATGTGCCACGTGTGTGCAAATGTGCACATGCATATAGAGGTCAGAGGGTAACCTCTGGTGCTATTCTTCAGGCATGATGCACCTGTTGTTTGAGACAGTGTCTCTCATTGGCCTGATAGCTCGCCAAGTAGCCAGTTAGTGAACTTCCAGGAATTGTCCCCTCACCGCCTCCCATTCCATCATTGCTGGGACTACTGGTACATATCAGTATCTCTCCATGTCTGTTTGTTTTTTTTTAATGTGGTCTCTGGGGATTGAAGTGTCTTCATGCTTGCCAAGAAAGCCCTTTAGTGGCCGAGTCATCTCCCCACCCTCAGACCTGTGTTTCCTAAAAACTGTTCAAGTGAAATTTGTGTGTGATCAAGTTTGAAAACAACTGGTGTATATCCATATAATTCAACAGTGTTTTGTTGATAGTACCATGGTGATGACGATGATGATGTCATGTGATACAGGGTTGGAACCCAAGGCTTTGCACAGAGTAGGAAAGTGTCATAACACTAGCAACCTTCCCAGCCCTCTCTTGACACAGAAGACATTTCCCATCACATCTCATCTTTGATTCATGGACAAGGCAGGCTGGTCCTGGGAAACAATGAAGAGAAAGAAGATGGGATGGGAAAATATCTCTACCGTCTGAACCAGCAACCCCCTTCCTTCCACATCAGCTTGCAGTCAGAAGTAGATAATAGAGTTGGGGCTTAGCTGAGTGTTAGAGTGTCTGCCTAGGACAGAAGTGCTATGTACGTTCAACCTCCATTGCCAGGAAAAACAAAAAATGCATAAAGCTTAGAATCTGCTTCTCAAAGAATGGAAAGCAAGTAGGTGCTTCACAGTTATTGTTTATTTGGAAAGAGCCACAGTATCCCTAAACAAAGAGGAGAAAGAAATATTTAGGAACCACTTCTTATACAAAAGGAAATCGGGATGGATAGATAGATAGATAGATAGATAGATAGACAGACAGACAGACAGATAGCAGAACAGAGAATTGTTTGGATTGAACTTACATTACAAAAATGAAATTAATATCACTTTCACTTACAAGAACACCAAACATTAAAACAACATATTTTCACCAAAGAGGTGACTTGTATCCAAAAACCAAGTGCAAAACGTTGGTGAAAGAAATTAAAGACAGATTGGGGAAATTGACAAGTTGTTTAACTGCTTGTCCTTAACAATCCTGAGGACCAGAACCCAACAACAACAAATACATAAAGCTTGTAAACAGAGCCTTGGAGCAGCAGGTCCTCACCCAGCAGGTCTACCCTAATGGGTGAGTCCCAGGTTAGCAAATATTCTATCTAAAAAAAACCAAACAGATAACAAACAAACAAGAAAACAAGGTGGGACTCGTAGAAGACTAAGGGGTTAAGCCTTGCCTCAGAAGCAAAAAGGCCTGAGTTCAGCTCCCCGAATCCCATATAAAAATGCCAAGCAGATATGGCAGTGGCCTGTAATTCTAGTCTAGAAGGCAGAGTCTGAGAATTCCCAGAACAAGCTTGCCATCTCTTCAAATTCCACAATTAGAAAACTTTTAAATAAATGAATAATCATTTTTAGATTTTTTTTAAAAAATCAAACAGGATGAAGACTAACACCACTTGGTTTCAGAACATATGAAAAGCTACAGTTGGTCTGGGCTATAGCTCAGAGGTAGAGTGCTCATCACACTTGAGGTCTTAGGTTCAGTCCTTACCAAAAGAAAAAATACACTACAGTAATGAATACTATAGTATCAATAGAAAGGGACCAGCCCATAAAGATGCCAGTGCTTAAAACTGCTGACCTAAGATCATTCCCTGGAGCCCACACTGGAAGGAGAGACCAACTTCCAAAAGACGTCCCCTGACCTTCACACAAGCAGCATGACAAGTGACAAGTAGAGGCCTCTTCCTCTCTCTCTCTCTCTCTCTCTCTCTCTCTCTCTCTCTCTCTCTCTCTCTCTCTCTCTCCCTCTCCCTTTTCTTTTCTTTTCCATTGCAGAACCAGTGGAAAAGACTAGAAAGATTTTTAAAACAAAAAGAAGCTCAGACTCTATAGTTCCACAGTATTCAGACCTGTGACAAGAAGAGGAAGAGAACCAGAACCAGCAGAGGGTGTGAGAACAGATGCAGCACAGAAAGGAGCTGGGCTGGATTTGAGCCTCGGGCTGGATCCCTGAGAGACACATCAGACACAAGAAAGCTGCAGAAGCCCTGTCTGTGGGCACAGAGGAAGTGGGAGGACAACACAGGAAGGAAAGCAGGGTGTAGAGGAGCAGGGAGATCCTCCAAAGTGGGAGAAAGGAGATGGAGAGAGGGAAGGATGGGAGCAGTGGCCAGAGGAGCTTTGCTTGGGGTTGGCTGAGTGACCTCAGCTTCTGCTGACTCCCCAGCTCTTCCCTGCTGGGCTGGGCACAGCTTGCGTGCTGGCCCTGCCTCCTCAGGAGGGGGAGGGGAAGAAGGGGGGAGAAGGAGGACTGGGAAAGAGAGAGGGAGGAGGAGGAGGAGGGAGGACACAGGGCAGCCACACTGACACACTGCTGCTTCTCCCACAGGACAACTCACTGAAGCAGGAACCCGGCCAGGTGAGTGTTTGTCCTTTGCAGAGGGAGGGTGTGGAACAGAGATGTCAGGACGAGGAGTTGTGCAAGAAGGAATCTCATGGCTCTGGACAAAGTTCTTCCCACTCAAGCACAAGGATTGTGTCTGATCTCGAGAGTCCACTTTGACTTAAAAAAATCACCAAAGTCAGTGTTATGGCGCCCTGGTAATCAGCACTAGGAAGGCAGAGACAGCCAGGTCCCTAATCACTGGCCGCCATCCTAGCTGAATTAGTGAGTTCCAGACAAGTGGGAGACCCTGTCTCAAAAAAATAAGGTAGATGGCACCCTGAGAAAGAGCAGCCAAGGTGCTGCTTTACATGCATGTACACATGCTAATTCAAACACACGCACATCCATAAACCATGTCCTCACAACATATGTGCACCTGGATGCATATGAACACACATGCATAAATCATATGCACAAACTAAGACACTTTTCTTTTTTGCACTTATTTTTATTATAGTTTTGTATTTCTATCCATATAATAAAGGCCAAATGACTTTCATACATATTCTAGCATGTATCCTAAAAATAAAAAATAGTAAAGTACCATCAAACATATTCATTGTCAAAATTTTAAAAGTTACAAAGAATTACTATGTTAACTCTACACTTGTATATAAGCGTTATATATGTAAACACATACAGATATAATTTTGAACCCCCCTTGCTCAATAGGCCCCCTCATGTCTTGTGATTGGCTGTTGTAGGTATTTCTATTTATATACCTAAATCTGGATATTCTATGCTAGCAATCACAAGTAAAACAGGAAATCCAACATTCTTTTTTCTTTGTCCTGGTTACCTCATTCAGTATGATCTTTTCCAGATACCTCCATTGAATAGTGAATTTCCTAATTTCATTTTTCTTGAGAGCTGAGCAGTATTTCTTTGTGCATATGTACCCTATTTTCATTACCATTCATTAGTGGGTGGGCGTATAGGCTGATTCCATATTCTTGCTCTTGTGAGTTGAGCCACAATGAACATGGATGTGCACGTCTCTCTCTAGTATGATGATGAGTCTTTGGGGAACATGCCAAGAAGTGGTATAACTGGGTCAAATGACAGATCTATTTTCAGCATTCTGAGGAACCTCCATACTGAGCTTCAGAGGGACTGCAGCAGCTCACAGTCCCACCAGCAGTGGACAAGGCTCCCTTTTCCCCAAATCCTCAACAAGAAATGCTAGTGGCGCAGTTCATGCGCATGGTTGCTGATAACATCATGACAGAACTGCTTAAGGAAACAAGGGGTTTTTCTCTTATGATTCCTGGCTCACACCAACACCAGGGCCTGAGGGAACTGCCCACACCATCTCCACATAACAGCTGAGAGAGGGACGATTTACTTACTTGCCAGACCAGCATGTGTGGCCAACTACACAGGGATGCTCCTTCTCAAACAGCACCCTGCATTTTATTCACCTGCCCAGGGACTAGTCCCACCCACCATGGGCTGGGCCTTCCCATCCATGAGGCAACCTCCTGCAGGTTTGCTCTGGACTTAACTGTTAATTCTCTATAAATGTGCCCAGAGCTCGAACCCTCAATCAGCAAGTTGACACCTGTGTCTAACTATGACAGCGGCTGTACCTCTGTGTTCTTGATCTTAGCTATTCAATTGGGTAATGTAAAATCTTAAGGAACTTCTAAATTACATTTCCCTTTAGCTATGCTTGACAAACTACTCTTTTTTTAAATTTTTTTTAATATTTTTTATTTCTTTTTTTTGTTCAATTGTGCCTGTGTGCGCGTGTGTGTGTGTGTAGAACCACTGACGAATTCAGGAACCACCATGGACCGCCTCCACCTCCTCCTTGTTTACTCTGCCCCGGGATTCACAGGCTCCGCCCTACCAGGACCAGAAACTCAGGTCCTAACTCAGGACCTTCCGCCCTCAAGGTGGAAGCTTAACCTCTGAGCCACCTCTCTGGCCCCAACAAACTACTCTTTATTTTAAGCTATTTCTATTGAAAAGTTTCCGTTTGGCTCCTAAGCCCACTCTTAGCTGGGTTGTTTATATTCATGGTGTTTAATTGTTTGAGTTCTTTGTTATTCTACATACTGGATCCCTGGCAGACACCTTCCTAGCTGCTCTGTCACCCCACACTGCCTCTGTCCTTCTTCCAACTCCCCACCCCAGCTCTGTGGCCCCTGCAGGCTCCAGGCCGTCACAATGACAGAAGCACTGTGACTTTGTGCTTCCCCCACAGGGCTGGGCTTCTCCAAGGAGGTGGCAGCAGACAGAGAGCAGGGCGGGCCCCTCCCGCTTCTCCTGTGAGCCATCTGGGGGGGCAGCTTCCCTGCAGCTGCCTGCACTACAGGCCCCCTGGGTCCTGACCAAGCCGACCACAGCGCTGACCACACCTCCTGCCCACCTGTCCCCACCCACCTCAGCCCTCCTTGACTTCTCCCTCAAGGACCACACGTCACCCCTAACAGAGGCCAGTGTGAGAACCACACTGGGGCCTGTGGGAACTGAAGGGAGCTGCAGAAGGTGGGGGAAGAGCGAGGCCTGAGCTGAGGGCAGCACACTCGGGCCGCGGCTGCTGCACAGTCACCATCCAGCCTCCCTCGTTCCTCCCCAGGATGATGGCGGCAGCTGTGCCTCCATCTCCCTCCTGCCCAGCCTCCTCTGCCTGCTCCGTCCACAGGAGGCTCCTGAAGACACATCATGCTCCCTCCTGAAGACACATCATGCTCCCTCCTGAAGACACATCATGCGCCCTCCTGAAGACACATCATGCTCCCTCCTGAAGACACATCATGCTCGCTCCTGAAGACACATCATGTGCCCTCCTGCAGACACATCATGCTCCCTCCTGAAGTCCTAATGAAAGTCACCTACAGATCTGACTGAAGACCACCAGCTTCCAGAGCCAGGGCCAGAGGCAACACCAACATCACACAGCAACTGAGGAATTCACCCTTCCCTCTTCGTAATCCTTTCTTCCTTTCATCCTTTCACTCATTCTTTCTTCCTTCCTTTCTTTTTTTCTTTCCATCCTTCCCTCCTTCTTTCCCTCCTTTCTTTTTCTTTTTTGGCAGAGATTATATATATTCATTCATTATGGCTGGTTAATTACAGAATACAACAGATGGGTTTATTTCAGAATAGTGTCATTATTCCATTTGATTAGGATTTCATTTTTTATTAGATTTATTTATTTTTTCCCAATCATACAAGCTTAATAGGTACCCCGGTCTCCTCCCTCCTTCCACCCTTCCCAGTCCCCCTTCTACTATCCTCCCCTTTTCCCCTTCCTTTCACCCACCTCCCTCCCTTTCTCCTACTGCCTCCCTATTCCCCCCTCCCATTCCCTGGAGGCTCCTTTAGTGTGAATGTCAAACTTCCCTCTGTGTCCTCCCCTCTAGGTGTAAGGATTCAGTGGCATTGCCCAGAGCCCTTTCTTGTGTCCCCCTTTAATATGGGAACACTATTATGACTGTTAATCCCTTGCCTCTAAGGATCCTAGTGCCTGTGATCCATGCTAGACTTTGGGGGGTCGTTTACATGTCAGCATTGCGCAGGTCATGCAAAGTCTGATTATGGTTACTGTGGCCCTAACTTGTATGGAGTATCTTGGATGTCATTGCTTCTCCCAATCTTTAGGCTCTTACAATCTTACCACCTCCTCTTCCACAAATTTTGCTGAGCTTTGGGATGGGGAGAGATTTGGCTGGTCTGGTTCCAGGTGATTAATGTAAAGTCTCTGATGTTCTGAATTATGGTTTGTTGTTGTTTTCAGTTTGCTGTTTAGCACCACTCTTGGCTCCATCTTGGTATTGGAGGTTACCTCCTAACCAGAGATAAAAGGCTGTTTAAATGGAGTCTTACTATAAGAGTAGATTCAAAGGTAGATGGAACAGGAGAAGGAGACTACAGTGGGGGAGGGGGTCAGTGTCCCATTTTCAGGATGGTTACCATCTATCTGCCAGACTCTATGCCCTCCCTGACTGGTGAGATCAAACTCCCTCAGTTGCAAGTGACCAGGAAGGAAAGTGAGTGAGCTTAACCACATGTCTCACTACTTACTTGCAATACTTGATGGTGACCTATTTTCTCTACTGTAGCATGATCCCCTATCTCCTTATTTCTGGGGGGAGGGTCTTCCTTCCTCTTCCTGTTTATAATCTTTGCAATTACTGTAGGAATTACAGAGATTTATCTTTGAATATATCATTAAGTAGGTTTGGTACTAGGATCCACCTATTAGGGAGTACATATGGCGCTTAATTGTCTGTGTCTGGGATACTTCACTCAATATAATTTTTTCTAATTCTATTCATTTCCCAGTAAATTTCATAAATTCATCTTTTTTAATGGCTGAGTAGTATTCCATTGTACCACATAAATGTACCACATTTTCCTCATCCACTCGTCAGCTGTTGGGCATTTGGGTTGATTCCATGACTTTGTTATTGTAAATAGTGCTGCTATGAACACGGTTGTGCTTGTGTCATTGAGGTGAATTTTTGCTTTATGGGGGATTATTCCCAGAAGTGGAATAGCAGGGTCATATGGCATTTCAATCTTTAACTTTTTTAAAATCACCACGCTGATTGCCAGAGTGATTGTATAACCCTGCACTCCCAGCAATATAGGAGAGTTCCCTTCTCTCCACATCCTCTCCAGCCTTTGGTGTTGTTTGTATTGTGGATTTTTGCCATCCTGACTGGGGTGAGATGATATCTCAGGGAGGTTTGATTTGCATTTCCCTGATGGCTAAGGATGCAGAACATTTTTTAAGATATTTGTTAGACATTTCAATTTCGTCCATGGAAAAGTTTCTTTTGAGTTCCCAGGCCCATTTTTAATTGGGCCATTTATATCCCTGGTGTTTAGTTTTCTAAGTTCTTTGTGTATTCTAGATAATAGAGCTTTATCAGTTATGTGGTTAGTGAAGATTTTCTCCCATTCTGTGGGTTGTCTTTTTGCTCAGTTTACAATCTTTTTATCTGAACAGAAGCTCTTTAATTTCATAAGATTCCATTTATTGAGTGTTGTTTCTAGTGACTGTGCTATTGGGTTTCTGTTTAGGAACTGCTGGCTTAGTCCAATCAGCTCGAGGGAGTTCCCTACCCTTTCAACTAGGGTTTTTATAGTGTCTGGTGTAATATTGAGGTCCTTGGTCCATTTGGAATTATTTTTTGTACATAGTGACAAGTACGAGTCCAGTTTTAATCTTCTGCATGTGGACATCTAGTTTTGCCAGCACCATTTGTTGAAGATGCTGTTCTTTTTCCATTGGATTTTTTGAGCCCCTTTGTCAAAGATCAAATGGCTGTAATTGTGTGGGATTATATCTGGGTCTTCAACACTTATCCATTGATTTATGTGTCTATTTTGGAGCCAGTACCAGGCTGTTTGTATTACTATGGATTTGTAGTATAGATTAAGGTTTGGTATGGTGATATCTCCAGCAGTGTTTTTGTTACTCAGGATTGTTTTTGCTGTCCTGGGTCTTTTGTGCTTCCATAAAATTTTGAGGTGGTTTGGTCAATTTCTTTAAAGAATTGTTTTGGGGTTTTTATTGGTATAGCATTGAATCTGTATTTTTGAATTTTCTGAATCTTGCTTTTGGTAGGATGGCCATTTTTATGATGTTGATTCTGCCAATCCAGGAGCATGGGAGGTCTTTCCACCTTCTGATGTCTTCTGTAATTTCTTTCTTTAGGGTTTTAAAGTTTTCATTGTAAAGGTCTCTCATTTGCTTGGTTAGGTTTATATCAAGGTATTTCATATTTTTAGGGGCTATAGTAAATGGAATTGTTTATCTTAGGTCTTTTTCACTTTTTTCATCCTGGGCATAGAGGAAGGCCACTGATTTTTTGTATGTTTATTTTTTTATATTTTTTATTATTTATTCAATTATGCACGTGTATGTGTGTGTGTGCATGTATGCATGTATGTGTGTATGTGTGTGTAGAACCACAGTCGAAATCGGGAACCACCATGGACCGCCTCCTCATTGTTTACTTTGCCAGGGGATTCACAGGCTCCGCCCTACCAGGACCAGAAACGCAAGTTGCCCCCGCTTCCGCCTGGTGTGTCTGCATGTGGGGTCTAGGATCTGAACTCAGGACCTTCCGCCTGCAAGGCAGAGGCTTAACCCCTGAGCCACCTCTTCAGCCCCAAGTATGTTTATTTTGTAACCTGTCACCCTGCTAATCTTCTGTATTAGTTCTAGGAGTTTCCTGGTGGAGTTTTTAAGATCACTCAGGTATACCATCATGTCATCTGCAAATAGAGATAACTTGACTTCTTACTTGCCGATTTGAATCCCTTTTATCTTCCTTTCTTATCTTATGGCTCCAGCTAAGACTTCAAGTACAATATTGAATAGAAGCGGTGAGAGTGGACAGCCTTGTCTGTTCCTGATTGAAGCAAGAATGCTTCAAGTTTTTCTCCATTGTGCATAATCCTTGTTGTTGGCTTGTTGTATACAGCTTTTATTATGTTGATAAAGGTTCCTTCCATTCCAACTGTCTCTAGGGTTTTGATCATCAAACGCTGTTGGATATTGTCAAAAGCTTTTTCTGCATCTATCCAGAGTATCATGTGGTCTTGAACTTTGGATTGTTTTATATGGTGAATTACATTTATTGATTTTCGTATGTTGAACCAACCTTGTATGCCTGGGATAAAGACTACTTGATCACAGTGAATGATCTTTTTGATATGTTTTTGAATCCGATTTGCTATCTTTGCATCTGTGTTCATCAAAGAGATTAGCCTATAGTTTTCTTTTTAAAATGTATTTTTATTAGGTTTTGGGATTAATATGATATTAGCTTCATAGAAAGAATTTGGTAGTGTTCCTTCCTTTGCTATTTGATGGAACAGTTTAAGGAGTATTGGTGTTAGTTGTTCCTTAAATGTCTGGTAGAACTCTGTGCTAAATCTGTCTGGTCCAGGACATTTTTTGGTGGGAAGATTCAAGATTATTTCATTGATTTCCTCATATGTTATAGGACTATTTAAACAATTCAAAACTTCCTGATTCAATTTAGGTAATTTGTGCTTACTTAGGAATTCATCCATTTCTTTTGTGTTATCAGATTTCACCCAGTATAAGTTTTTGAAATATGACCTTATAATTCTCTGAATTTCTTGGGTATCAGCAGTGATAACTCCATTTTCATTTCTAATTTTGTTAATTTAGGTTTTCTCTCTCTTGTTTTTGGTTAATTTAGATAGAGGTGTATTAATCTTATTGATTTTTTTCAAAGAACCAGCTTTTTGACTGGTTGATTCTGTATATCATTTTCTTTATCTCAATTTTGGGTATTTCTCCCTTGATTTTGCTGATCTCCTCTCATCTACTGCTTTTGGGATTGGATTACTCTTGTTTCTCTAAAGCTTTAAACTGTGTTGTTAAGTTATTTATTTGTGATGTTTGTATTTTTTGATGTAGGGATTAAGGGCTATCAACTTACCTCTTAGGATGGCTTTCATTGTGTCCCAGAAATTTTGATATGTGGTATTTTCATTTTCGTTTTCTTCTAGGAAATCTTTAATTTCCTTTATGATTTCTTCCTGAACCCAATTCTCATTCAGCATCATAGTGTTCAGTTTCCATGACTTAGTGTATTTTCTCTTGTTTGTTTTGTTGTGGATGTCAAGCTTTAGACCTTGATAGTCTGATAGGGTACAGAGTAGAATCTCAAATTTCTTATATATATGGAGATTTGTTTTGTGGCCCAATATATGATCATTTTGGAGAAAGTTCCGTGTGCTGCTGAGAAAAATGTGTATTCCTTGGTGCGTGGATGAAAAGTTCAATAGAAATTTTAAGGTCCATTTCAGTAAGGGTTTGATTAAATTCCAATGTGTCTCTGTTAAGTTTTGACATGTTGATCTATCCCACATTGAGAGGGCGATATTGAAATCCCCAGGAATTATCATTTTGGGGTTGATTTCTTACTTTAGATGCTGTAGCGTTTGCTTAGTGAATGTGGAGGAGACCATATTAGGTGCATATATGTTCAGTATCGTGAAGTCTTCCTGGTGAATTATACCTGTGACTAAAATGTAGTATCCTTCTGTGTCTCTTATGATTTTTTTTGGTTTGAAATCTACTTTGTCTGATAGCATAATAGCTACCTCTGCTTGGTTCCTGGTTCCATTAGCTTGTGGAGTTTTTGAACAGCCTTTCATTTTTAGAATATGCTTATCTTTTGTGATGAGATGTGTTTCCTGAAGACAGCAGATGGATGGGTTGTGATTTCTAATCCAAGTTTGTAACCTGTGTCTTTTGATTGGTGAGTTAATTCTATTGACATTTAGTGTTATAATGGAGAAATTACTTTTAATTCCTGACACTTTTTATGTTTAGTGGCTTTCATAAGTGTATTATTTGGCTTTTAGGTTTTGGTAGTATTACACTTCCCTTCTGTCCTCCTGGATATGCTTGTTCTTTTCTTCAAGTGTGAGTATATTTTCTAACATTTTTTCAAGGCCTGGTTTGGTAGACATGTAAGCCTTCAAGTTGTCTTTGTGCTGGAAAATTTTTCTTTCACTCTCAATCATGACTGATAGTTTTGACAGATATATCAGCCTGTGTTGACATTTTTGCTCATTCCATACTTGAAGTACATCTCTCCAAGCTCTTCTTGCTTTTACTGTTTCGACTGAGAAGTCATTTGTTATTTTAATAGATTTACCTTTAAAAGTGACTTGTTTTTTTCCCTTTGAAGCTCTCAGCACCTTTTCTTTGACTTGTACGTGGAGTGTTTTGATTATTATTTGCCGTGGCGAGTTTCTATTTTGGTCATATCTGTTTGGGGTGCAGAATGCTCTTGTATTTGGATGGGCCTTTCTTTCTTTAGATGAGGAAAGTTTTCCTTTATGATAATTTGAAAATTTTCCTCAGGTGTGCTATTTTGGGATTCTTTTTCTGGTATTCCATGAATGTGCATGTTAAGCTTCTTCAAGGTGTCACATAACTCTTAAATATTCCTCTCAAGTATCTTTTTGGCTTTAACAACCTCTTCCATTGAGCTGGTTAGTTCTTCCACTTTGTTTTCAAGATCTGATATTCTATTTTCTGCTTCATTAGTTCTGCTGACAAACTCTCTGTTGAGTTCTAAGTTGAAGATAACTTGTCTTTTAGTTCAATTTTAAACTCTGCTTGAGATTGTTTTAACTGCTCTATGCCTATTTTTGTTTCTTCAACTGTTTTTCTCATCTCCTCCAAGTGCCTGTCCAAAATGATTGATGTGTTTATTTAACTCCTCCCAGATTTCCTCTTTCATAGTATAAATCATGGTAAAGATCAGACTTTGAAAATCATTATCTTGAGTATGGCTTTCTTGGCTACTTTCTGTGAATTTGTTCTGGTTGGAATCTATCATTATGGGGTTAATTCTTCAGGGAGGAGATTTGTTGTCTTGGTTTTTGTTTCTCATGGATTTGTGCTGTGACCTGGGCATTGTTGTTTTACTTCTTAAGACCTTCTTTCAGTTTCTGTGTGTTTTAACTGAACTGAATTAGTTGATATTACTACTCGTGAGCAGGTATTTCTAATGTTTTCCATGGACTTGGATATGATTGTCTGGTATTGGTGTTCTTTCCTAGATGAGGCTAGTAGACTGTTAGTATAACAATTAAGTCAGGTTTAGTGGACAGGGAGTGAAGTATGGAAGTGCACTTTTTCGGTTTAGTACCTTGTTGCTATGTGAAGGTTAATGGTACAGTCCCTGAAGTTGTATGCATTTTGGGGTGGCTATATGGAAAAGTTAAACTACAGTGACTAATAATTGAAAGGAACAAGATGGTAAGAAGGGTGTTCTTATCTTTGAGCTGGATGTGAAGAATCTCTCCCATGTGATAGGATGATTTTAGAGGACTTCTTTGTTTGGGGTTTTTTTGTTTGGGGTTTTTTTTGTTTGGGGTTTTTTTTGGACTTCTTTGTTTGGGGTTTTTTTGGACTCTGTTGAATTCTGAGGAGCAGGGGGTCCGTCTTGGTCCACGTCCCAAGCAAAAAGGGCTGCTCGTCTAGTTGTCTTGCAGATCACCTGGGACCTGGCGCATGGCCTAGAGGCCTTCCCCAACACCAGAACAGACTGGCTACCACTCCAGCTGGCTGGTGGGACGAACGGGGACGAGCGGGTGACCTGGGGCCTGTGTCATACATTAGGGCCTTTGAGGAGCAGGGGTATGCCATGGTCCGTGTCCCCATCCCGATGGGAAAGGGCTGTGCTTCTAGTTGTGCACATCACCTGGGACCTCTTTCCCTCCTTTTTTTCCTTTTCTTTGCCCTGTGCATCAGGCATGTGCTTGAGGAGGCCCAGGAGTGGCATCAGGAACCATCCTGGTTCTCCACCTCCTTCCTGTTTGCTCCACGTCTTCCCACTCTGCCGTCCAGGGCTGGAATTACACACAGCCACAACACCACCCTTCCGGACCTCAGTACTTTCATGTGGTTTCTGTGGATCTGAACTAAAAGACTTTAGTCCCTGATCGATCTCCCCAACAATCAATTCACTTTTCTGCCCTGTGGCTCAAAAGCACACAGACATACCTCAGAATTCCCACAGATCTCACCTCACTGAATCTAAAGAGACTCAGACCACCACCTTCTTCTCTCCCTGCAACAATTCTCTCTACTAATCACATTCTGGCCACGACCTCTCTCCTGGACCTTTCTGCTTGGTTGGCTTTGTTTGCTGGCTGACATGGCATGGAGATCAGGAAGATCCAGCCCAAGGCCACCTCAAATCACACATGGAACTGAGGATTACTTTAAACTCCTGACTATGTTCCTAAGCCTGCCCAGCTGCCCAGCCTGCAGGTAGAACCACACATACACACACACACACACACACACACACACACACACACACACTCACACCTGCCTTCTCTTGATGACTGACTCAGGCCAGGGAACACAAATCCCAGACACTGGGAGCTGGGCAGGAACAGAGTCAGCACCCACATTGAGCCATGATCTCCCCTTGAGGCAAGTCAGACAGGTCCAGCTGCCCTTCTCCCCAGGCCTTAAGTGCTATTGTGCATCATTCAGGAAGTTGGTCCCACCATAACTCTTTACTGTAGAGTCCCACTTCTTACTTCGACCCACCTGGTGATTTTTCTTCCCCTTCTAATGATGAAAAGTGTTGGGGGTCACTTCTGTCCTTCCTCCATGTGAGCTGCAGGGATTGAACTCAGGTTGCTAGATTTGCACACAGGTGTCTTGCTCCTCTGAGCCATCGTTCTGGTCCATTTTTCCCTTCTTATGAAGGTAGTTGAGAAGGTTCCTATAGAGCAGGCTCCTGCAAGAATCGGATCAGCTGACTGTAAGTGTCAAGAGTAGCTGGTTCTGGAAGGGAAAGTCTTGCCCAAGCAGGGTCACTGAGAGAGAACATCAGCAGGAGAGCAGCTTTGGAACTGGACTGAATACACTTGGTCTTGAGGCCAGGAAGCCTCACCGTGTGATACAAGCATGGCACTGTCACAAACTGATGGAGGGCTCAGAAGAGTCAGGGGCTGGGAGGATGGCTATGCACAGGCAGGAAGAGGGACGGGAGCTCAGGGTCTCGGGGAGATCTAGGCAGTGGTCTTTAAGTGTGGCTCAGAGATCCTGAAATTCTTCTTGTTCCTGCTCTTGAACACACTTAATCAGACACTCCCTGTGGCCACCTACCAGCCAGAAGGATTCCCTTATGTTTTCCCTTTTTCAGCACACAAATCCTAGACCTTCTCTTTCCACAAAACCTCTCCCTCCTGCAATCATTGTGGCTGCCGTGACCCCAGTCAAGTCACTTGCTTGGGACAAAACAGGACGGACAGTGCAGGAGCCTGGGCGCACAGTGACAGAATCTCTTCCCAAGGGAGAATCCTTCCCTGGCTCCTCTGGGCCAGCTGCTGAGTGTGACATGGAGTATGGCACTGAGAGGACGCAGCCAGCAGGGGGCAGACGTGAGGCCTGAGCACAAGAGGCAGCTATGGGACCTTGCTGGAGGGCCTGGAATCTTGTTCCGTGAAAGTTCTGGACCCCACCAGTAGGTTCAGGGCACCTCCAATAAAATCCAGACATTCCTGGGGTGACTTGGAAGTCTGGTGACTTTTGACCTATAGCTCACATACGGGGGCTAAGGACGCAATGGAAGCAGGAGTTCAGAACTCATGAGCCCAAAGGGGTCAATGCAGACACTTCCTGGGCTGTGGCTGTAGCTCGGCTGGTAGAGCACCTGCCTAGCATGCATAAAGGTCCAGGTGTGGTGCCCAGCACAATATCTACTTGGAGTGTTGCTGCATGGCTGCAATCCCAGCTGACAAGGTAGATGGTAGAGGCAGAAGGATGGGGTATTTATGGCTACATGAAACTTCTCATGGAACACAAGCTCGCTCACATGGTTGAGGGGGTGATATCCAATACCCATCAGGATGGAGCCAAGGGCAGTGCAGGAGCAGCAAAACTGAAAAAAAATCAACAAATCATAATTCGGAAAATCAGAGACTCCACATCAACCACCTGGAACCAGACCAGCCTAATCTCTCCCCATCCTGAAGCTCAGGGAAATCTGCAGAAGAGGGGGCAGTAAGATTGTAAGAGCCTAAAGATGGGGAGGAGCAATGATATGCAAGATACTCCATACAAGTTAGAGCCGATGTAATCATAATAGGACTTTGCATGACCTGTGCAATGACCAACATATCATTGACCCCCCTAAAGTCTAGCTTGGATCACAGGCACTAAGATCCTTAGAGACAAGGGATTAACAGCCACAATAGTGTTCTATACTAAGGGGGAACACAGAAAAGAGCTCTAGGTAATGCCACTGAAGCCTTACACCTCATCAGAGAGGAGGACTCAGAGGGAAGTTTGACATGCATACTAAAGGATGCTCCAGGAATGGGGGAGGGGAGGGAGCACTGGGAGAAAGGGAGGGAGGGGGGAAGGAAAGGGAAAAGGGGGAGGGAGAAAGGGGATCCAGGGAAGTGTGGAAGGAGGAGAATGGGGTACTTATCAATTTGTATGTGTGGAAGAAATAAATAAAAAATCAAAAAAAAAGAAACTACAGAGAAAGAGACAGAGAGAGAGAGAGAGAGAGAGAAACACAAAGACCCTACTTGCCTCTCTTCTGACCAACTTTTCATCAAAAGGTTCTGTGCCCCAGAGTCTCCAGGGTACTGTGGATGCAACAGTGTATCCAGAACACTGTATGTATCAGTGTCTATGTATCCAGAACACTGGATGTATCAGTGTCTAGTAAAAAATGAGGAGTCCAGAGCAAGTCCATGAGTGTTCAGGGGCTGGCTCTCGTCCAGGAGTCTGCAGAGAAGCAGTTAAAGCAGATGTGCAAAGGGTGGGCTGAGCTGCTGCCTGCAGGGAGACTTGGACCAGGCCACCAGAACCCGCAGAGCTGGGGAAAGAGGAAGTCCCTCTGTGTGTCACTGCACGACATGATGCCACTTCCTCTGTGCAATCAAGTCTGTCTACCCCCATTTCCAGCATCACCATGGGGAGGCAGAAAGGGCCCACACAGCCAAGCCTGAGTACCACAGCCTCTGCCCCACCTCTCAGGACTCCACCCCAGTCTCACCCAGGCTGGCCAAGTCCACTGTCAGAGAAGCCCCAGGGACTGAATCAGGTGACACATGGCTGCTCTGAACGTTCCCCAGGCCCTCTGTCCAAAGAAGATTCTGGACTTGTCAAAGCTGAAGGGAATCACCTCAAGAGCTCTGTGGAGACAGCCTCCTGGGAGCCCAGCACTAGAGTCCTGGCCTTCGAGAGGAGGCTCTGAGAACAAACCAGGCCCGAGTCACTGGGTGGAGTGAAGGCTACAGGGACTCAGCAGGAGAGAGACACCTGTGCGGGCTGTGGCCAGAGCTTCTCTGACTCTCTGTGTTCTCTGTGTGGTACAGAGGTAGATATAGCTTCTAAGGTCATTATAGGTGAGTGGACAGTCACCTTCAAAGTGCAGGGAATATGTGGATGTGACAATGGGGAGCAGGACAGGCTGAGATGGTTCACCAAGTCCTGGCTATGCCTGGGAACCATGAGCAGTCTGTGAAAGGCAAAAAGAACAAAATTCGGGTCCCTGCTGCTAGGGCTGGGAACTAGGTAGTGACCTGCCACCACAGCCTTCATCATTCTCTCTAATGCTCAGCCAGGTGTGGCTGGGCAGAGACACAGGCTAGCTTTCCTCTCCCTACAAGAGTCTATGCAGGAGGGGGCTGGAGAAGTGGCTCAGGGGTTAAGCCTCTGCCTTGCAGGCAGAAGGTCCTGAGTTTGGATCCTAGACCCCAAGTATAGACACCGGGCGGAAGCAGGGGCGGCCTGCGTTTCTGGTCCTGGTGGGGTGGAGCCTGTGAATCCCGAGGCAGAGTAAACAAGGAGGAGATGGAGGCGTCCATGGTGGTTCCCGAATTCACACGTACACACACACACACACACATGCACACACCACTATTGAATAAAAAAAAAAAGAGTCTATGCAGGAGAAAGGAATAAACACAAGCCTCATTAACTCAAGAGATCTGCAATTGCAATAAAAAACATGGCAACAGTTGACCAGCAGTGTAATAGTGGCATGAGTATCAAAGAGGCAACCAACAGCTTTCTGATTGAAATGAAGACCTGTCTATCAGAATAAAACACATTCTTATTATTGTTAACAAGAACAAGAACCTACAAAATGGAAGAAAATAGATCAACATGGAAAAACAGCCTATGAACCTATAGATAGGAAGACAGTACACTAAACACCTCTGTACATAGCTACTATTGTAAAGATGGACTTGAAGAGCACTTAGCTCTCAGCCTAGAAGACTTCTACAACAGAAGACGAGGATCTCAACAGCCCGACAGGGTGGAACCTGAGCCAGTAGAAGAGCAGTGAAGTGGACAGTGACAGCCAGCCATGGAGCAGATTACTGGAGACCAAGAAATGCTCACCCAGAATCAGGCTAACCTCATCCCTCCCCATATGAAGCTTAGGGGACCTCTCAGAAGAGGGGGCAGCAAGATTATAAAATCCTACATATGGGAAGGTCTCCCACTGGACAAGACATATCTGTCAAGGCAAGACTTGCTGTGTCAGGAACTCACAGCAGTGAGATTTGTCCTTTCCAGACTTGCATAATGACCAACATACCCACATGCCCCACAGACTATTGAAGAACTCAAGAGAGATAGGAACACACAGTGGAAACCTTGGGGAGTGGAACTGGATGGGTGAGAGAAATGCCTTGGTCAGTGGGGAATCCCAAGGAGGGGCAACTTGGTATGATACAGAGGCCTGAATCCCCACAAAAGTAGACAAGCCACAGTGAACCCCGTGGTCCAGAAAAGGAGACAGATTGGGGGATGTGAAGGAGTAGAATGGCTTGATGAAGTCAGGGGGGGAGATGGGAGGCAGGGGAGTTCACGGAGGGAATCAGGGATAAGTTCTCAATATGCTTGCAAATTTTTAAAAAAATATACAACAACTTAATTATAATCAAAAAGAGTCTGTGGAGGTCTGGGAGCCCCTTCCCAAGAGGAGACATTGTGAAAGACTTGGAGAATCAGTCTGATGGTTGAGAAAGAGAAACTGCTTGAGGGGAGGAGGTAGGCAGTACAGAAAGAGAGACAGACAGACAGACACACAGACAGACAGAGAACATGGGACACAAGGACTGGGCAGGGCAGGAGTTGAGCTGGGAAGGGAGGTCCAGCTGGTCTGTGCAGAGACATGTCTCTACCGCAGAAGACAAGGCTGGCCATGAAGACAGAGTCCTCTTGTGAGTGACAACAAGGAAGACTTCTGCAACGCAGGAAAAGAAGAAGCTAGAGAGTGACGGAAGTTGCTGGCCACAAGGAGGTAGAGATGAGAGGTTCCTCTCGGTCCCTCCCACAGCGCTCTCAGGAGCCTGGCCTTGGGGAATGTAGCCAGTTCTATATGACCCTTCCCTCACACACCAGCACCCCAAGGGCCCTGCCACAGGGCTCCCTTTCCTGCCTGAAAGTCTTTGCTCATCTCATCTTCTGGAGGGGCTCAGACCATGGCTTGGATCCTGCTGCTGCTGTTACTGCCATCATCATCCATGCAAGCTGGTGAGTGACAGGCTCCTCACTAAGGCCGGATCCTGCCTTAACCACAGAAGGAGCCTGGGGGGCTGGTGACTATAGTGTGGAAGGGGGTGTCTGCTAGAGCAAGCAGCCAGTCTTGGTTTCTCCTTGGGTCCAAGCCAGCCCTTCACCCTCCACCCCTGGAGAGGGAAAACCAGTTGAGAGACAGTGACACCTTGTGTCCCACACCTACCTGTGGATGAAGGTGCAGGAAGGTCTGGGGTTATTCTCTTTGCCCTCTAACTTGGCTTCAAATTCCCCCCATTCTTCCAGGTAACTCAGCAGGATCCCAGAAGGTAGAATATTTGGTGTCCCAACCACATCTCTCTGGCTTCAAGGGCGGCTCCATCAAGATCCCCTTCAACTTCTCCTTCTCCTGGGAGTTAGCAGAGGATCCCCAGATGAGCATATCCTGGAGATGGAAGCACTTCCATGGGGAACATTTCTACAATAGCACACGTCCTTTCATACATGAGCATTTCAAGAACCGGGTCTTCTTGAACTGGACACCAGGTCAGACATCTGGAACCCTCAGAATCCTGAACCTGACAGAACAGGACCAGACCACGTACTTCTGCCGGGTCCGGCTGAACACACGGAGAGATGGTGTGAAGCAGGTTCAGTCGATCGAGGGGACCTACGTCACCATCCTCCCGGGTGAGCCACCCCAGCTCAGCTTTGATGTCCCTGGCCTCCTCATCCCCCACATGTCACCACAATCCCCACTGCTGTGCCCCAGAATCCTCCCAGGCCCTGCCTCCCCCCACACCTCTGCCACATTTACCTTCCTTTTCCCATAAATGTCCTCAAATCTTAGCTGCTTTCCTGCCCTGGCCCCTCAGTGTCCCCTCAGATGCAGCCTCACCTCACTCTCAAACTGCAGCTCTTGCCAGACATCCAGTTTTCTTCCTTGTATCATCAACCTGGTGTATAACCCTGCCACTCCCACTCTTCCTCCAAGACATCCCTGTTTATTAGGGATGTGCTGTTTCACTTGGTCCTGTGTCAGGACCCCAGTACACAACCATATCCTGTGCCTTCCTCAGCTGGGCTCAGCCCAGAGCACACCATGTGCCCTAAGACAACCCCAGTGCTCCGTGTGGTCCCCACAGGACCCATTACTCTTGGTTTTCCTGGCCCCCACTTTAGTCACTAAGACATCTCTCACCTCTCTCTCCCCCCCCCTCTCTCTCCTTTCCCTCCTACGTTCCTCTTTCCCTCTCTCCTTCCTCTCCGGCCCTCACCTCTCCCGGGCTCTGTGGTGACAACGTCCTCATCCTGCACTCTGACCCGCTGCTCTGTCCTCCGGTCACCATGACTCCCCTGCAGCAGCAGTAGCTGCAGCTCCCACTCTCGGGTGCACAGGGCCAGTCCAGCCATGGTGTGGTCAGCACCTCAACCGCCTGCCCCCTGTGCTCAAGGCTGAGCACACTCTTGTTGTCACTGTGTAAGTGTGAACATGGAGCCCAGCGCGGCTTCCCCCTGCCTGGAGTCACGCTGTGGAGGAAAGAGTCTGAAAGGAAGGTCACTGCACAGCTTCTCTGTCCACCAGCAGCACGCGGCCCCGCCTAGTGCGCAGCTCTGTTGCTCAACTTGACCGACTGTTTAACCTAAAGATGGTCTCGTGGTCTTCACAGGCCTTTCAGCGGACTCTGTAGGAGGCTGAGCTGGAAGCCTGGCTTATCCATCCGCAGAGCAGTGGACTGTCTGTGTCCTCCAGGGGGACGTGACAAGGGCTTCATTACCTGTTCAGAAAGGTTTCAGTACATTGGACCGAGAGGATAGCTCAGTGGGTAAAGTGGTTTTATGAGCCAGAGAATCTGGGTTTGATCTTCTTCAGAACCCACATTTTCTGGCATGAATGTGTATATGTTGCATGTGGTTAGCTATATCTGAGTTTACATGTGTTCTAGAGGACACGTGTTTGTGTGTGTGTGTGTGTGTGTGTGTGTGTGTGTGTGTGTGCGCGCGCGCGCCTGTGGATGCTCAAAACATTTACTCTGGGATTTTCCAGCCTCTGCCTTCCAAGGCTGATACATCAGACTAAAGTATCTACCTGCCATCTTTTTGTTTTTCTAGAGGATTAAGGTAGAGTTTATTAGAGGAGAGAAAGAACAGAACTCATGGACTCCAGACATGGAATCCATGAGAATCAAGGAACTAGGAATGAACTCACAGACCCACAAGTGGAGTGCCTCCATGGAAAGATGTCCCCGGAGAACTCAAGGACTCCAGGCAAGGAATCCATGAGGGGTAAGGGCTAGAAACAAACTCAGGGGCTCCAATGTGGGGCTCCATGAGGGGCAGCGCCTCAGCCTTTTATAACAAAGATAAAACTGAGGAGAATCTTTCTACTTAAACATTATAAGTTGTGTACACTTTTTCAAGAATTGTATTTCATGGGGCTGGAGAGGTGGCTCAGGGGTTAAGCCTCTGCCTTGCAGGCGGAAGGTGCCTAGACCCCAAGTATAGACACCGGGCAGAAGTGGGGGCGGCCTGCACTTCTGGTCCTGATAGGGCGGAGCCTGTTAATGCCGGGGCAGAGTAAACAGGGAGGAGGTGGAGGAGGTCCATGGTGGTTCCTGAATTCGCCCGTGGTTCTACACACATACACACACACACACATACACACGTGCACACACGCATACATGCACAATTGAATAAATAATAAATAATAAAAAAATTTTAAAAAGAATTGTATTTCATGTTTTTCAAGACAAACCAATTTGAGATGATGCTTATGAAAACAAATTTTTAAGTTTTCAGTAGGGGCACAACAATATTACAGGTATGTTTGTTTCAAAAATTCTGTCTTGCTCTTCCTTCCTTCCCTCTCTCTTCAGACTCATGGGTCCCCCAACTGGCTTGATAAGCTATGTATGAGGGATGGCCTTGAACTTCTGACCATCCTGCCTTCACCCCCTAAATGCTGATCAAAGCTGCCAACATCATGCCTACCTTGCTGTGTTTTCCAAAGGCGACAAAACTTTAGACATTTTCTTTCTTTTTTTTTAAATTCAATTGTGTGTGTGTGTGTGTGTATGTGTGTGTGCGTATATGTGTGTGTGTGTGTGTGTGTGTAGAACCACAGACGAATTTGGGAACCACCATGGACACCTGCACCTCCTCCTTGTTTACTCTGCCCCGGGATTCACAGGACCAGAAATACAGGCCGGGCCCCCCCTTCTGCCCCGTGTCTATATGTGGGGTCTAGGATCTGAACTCAGGACCTTCCACCTGCAAGGCAGAGGCTTAACCCCTAAGCCACCTCGCCAGCCCCCAAAGGCGACAAAATTTAAATGGGATGCTTTCCAGGAATTTTTTTTCTTTTTCTTTCTTTCCTTTCTTTCTTTCTTTTTTCTTTCCTTTCTTTCTTTCTTTTTTCTCTTTCTTTCTTTCTTTCTTACTTTTTCTTTCTTTTTTCTTTCTATTTTCTCTAACTTTTTCTTTCTTTCCCTTCCTTTCTTCCGTCCTTCAGTCTTTCCTTCCTTCTTACTTTCTCTTCCTTCCTCCTTCCCCTCCCTACCTCCCTCCCTCCTACCCTTCTTCCTCCTCCCTCCCTTCTTCTTTCTTCCTTCCTTCTCTTCTTCTTTTTTCTTTTTCTTCTTTCCTTCCTCCCTCCCTCCCTCCCTCACTTCCTCCCTCTTTCCCTCCCTCCTTCCTTCTTTCCTTTCTTCCATAACAGAAATGTGATGACATAAGGAAGCAAGATCTAAGATGAACACAGCCTTTCTTGGAGGTAAAAAAATGCCATTTTCTCTCCCTTCCTTCTGAAGGCTTAATGTTAGCATCCATTTACAAGGAAGACTATGTGGCATCTGTCTTCCTGAGTCTGGGATACCTCACTCTGTATAATTTCTTCTAATTCCAGTCATTTACCAGCATATTCTACTAATTTTTCTTGACAGCTGAGTATTTCATGGTGTGTGTGTATTACATTTTCATTATCCATCTGTCTACCTTTGAACATCTAGGCTAATTTCACTTCTTTACTATTGTGAGCAGAGTGACAAGGGACATGGGTGTACAAGTGGCTCTGTTATAATTTTTCTCTCTCTCTCTCTGTGTGTGTGTGTGTGTGTGTGTGTGTGTGTGTGTGTGTGCGCGCATCAGAGGGCACTGTGTGTCCATATGAAGGACCAAGGGTTACTTCGAGTCATCCTGAATTGCTTCTACCTCCTTCTTCCTTTGTTCTGGGTTTTGCCAGGTTCTGCCTCCCAGGCCAATGCCATTTCTACCTGGCAGCTTTCATGTGAGATCCAGGATCTAAATTCAAGTTCTTCTGCTTGCAAGGCAAAGTTTTAACCCCTGAGCCATCTCTCCAGATTCCCAGTTTTTTTAAGAGATGGAAAAGCTGGGTGTGAGCTGGGGAGAGGGCTCAGTGGTTAAAGTGCTTGCCATATAACACAAAAGACAGTTTACATCCCCAGATCCACATCACATGCCGGTGCTCACGGTAGCCCACCTGTCATTCCAGCTCCTGAAGGCAGAGCCTGGGAACGCCCAGAGCAAGCTGGCTGCCAGCCTAACCCTGTTGGCAGGCTCTGGATTTAACGAGACTCAGGCTCACAATAATAAGAGAGTAGAGGACTTGAGAATGATTCCCAATGTCACTCTTGGGCCTTTACATGCAAATACATTCACGTGCACTCACACACATGCTCACCAGCCACAGACACACATTCATACACACAGATAGATGTAGATGGAAGAAAAGCTTGTGCTTGCTGCATGCTAGTAATTCCAGCACTGGGCAGACAGAGACAAGCAGGTCTCTGGGGCTCCCTGGCCAGCTGAGCCTCCTTGGTGAGCTGCAGGCCAGTAGATCAAAGTAGATAGCGCCTGAGATGACCTCTGGCTGCACATGGGTATGCACACAAGTAAGTCCATGAATTTCTATTAAATAATAAAAAACTGTTAGAAAATTAATAATCAAAAAATAAAGCTAATAATCAGGAATTGTACTGACAATTCTCAGTAATGTCAGTAAAAACAGATCTTTCTGCTAGGATGGACACACCTGCCCTCCCACTCCAGGCCTGAACCCTTATACTGGTTCAGAGCACCCTAAGGAGAACTGGGGAGACAGCCTTGTATTTGCATTCCCTGTGCCTTCTACAGAAAACTTAAGTGGTCTTTTATGACTCATCTGATTCTCAGTCCTCCTCTCCTCCTTTCTTAAGTCCTCCTTGCCTCTGAGATCATTAACAAGGAGCTTGGTGTAAAGATCATCTTAAGGCAGATATACTTTGCTTTGCTTCAGTCACGCTTACCATGGGCATTGATTTGGCTTTGCTTTTAGTATGACTGGAGTTGTACCAGGGCCTCATGCATGCTAGGCAAGCTCATTTTAGCTACCTTGCAATTTCAGGCCAGCCTGGGCTACATGACACCCTGTCTCCACCAGCACTCACAAGCAACGAAAGATTTCTTTTATGCCTGTGACTCGGGCATCCTCTGTGTGAGTGATGACATGGCTGACTTGGGGACATAGCAGGCAAGTGGAGAGTCAGCACTGAACTCGCTACTGTGGTTGCCAAGTTTTCAGCTGGGTCCCCTCTGGGTGTAAGAGCTTTTGAGAGTTGCTCTCCCTTCCAGTATTTCCTCAGTGAGACAAGATGCCCAAACCCTTCCCTTCTCCAGGGAGGATCTGCTGACCTCTCATGTCTCCACAGCTCCCAGCACTACCATGCAGAGCCCCAAGGACTTCACCTCTGCAGTTTCCACAGGTGACTTGAAGAAGACAGAGGGCCAGCAGAACTCAGCAATGTCACCCCTGAGTCTAGGGGCCACAGTGATGGTGGTGGTGGCCACAGTTGCGCTCATATTCCCCGTCTGTGGTCTGATGATCTTCCTCAGGTGGAAGCAAAGGTGAGTAAGTCAGAACAGGCCCTGTCCCTGCCAGCTTCCTTGGGTGGAGGGAGTTTTCTCAGAACCAGCAACTGTGGAACCATGCCAAGTGCTTGGTAAGGATGCGGACTCTTTCTTTTTTGATGCATGTGTGGAGGTATAGGTGCTGGTGTGAAGGTGAGTGTGTGTGTATGTGTGTATTTGGCTGAGGGTGTGTAGAGGAGAGCAGTGTGTGTCTGTGGACGTCCATGGGTGATATAACAGGCATCCTCCTGTATTGCTGTATTGCTGTATTTCCTTCTTGCTTTGTTCTCAGCTATTCCTAGAATTGCAGGTTGCTGCCATTTCTACCCAGTTTTTTTATGTGGGACTTGGGTCCTGAATTCAGTTCCTTCCTAATGTGAGGCAAAGGCTTTTTAACCTCTGAGCCATCTCTCCAACCTCAAGATGCAGAGCCTAAACGCAGGCTTCCTGGTGCACCTCTGCAATCCCAGCACTCAGGAAGCAGAGGCAGGATAACCCCAAGTTGGATGCAAACCTAAGCTACATAAGAAGACCTTGTGTAAAAGGGGAGAAAGGGCTAGTGATTAGTTCAAGTCTCTTGTTCAGTCTGTAACGGCACACATAAAAAAATGTGCAGACACTGATTTTCCTAGGAACGTACTGAATCTGGGAATCTGGGAACTTTGAGAATCTGCAGAGTGTTTGTGTTTTATGTTAACATGCACATGTGCCACGTGTGTGCAAATGTGCACATGCATATAGAGGTCAGAGGGTAACCTCTGGTGCTATTCTTCAGGCATGATGCACCTGTTGTTTGAGACAGTGTCTCTCATTGGCCTGATAGCTCGCCAAGTAGCCAGTTAGTGAACTTCCAGGAATTGTCCCCTCACCACCTCCCATTCCATCATTGCTGGACTACTGGTACATATCAGTATCTCTCCATGTCTGTTTGTTTTTTTTTAATGTGGTCTCTGGGGATTGAAGTGTCTTCATGCTTGCCAAGAAAGCCCTTTAGTGGCCGAGTCATCTCCCCACCCTCAGACCTGTGTTTCCTAAAAACTGTTCAAGTGAAATTTGTGTGTGATCAAGTTTGAAAACAACTGGTGTATATCCATATAATTCAACAGTGTTTTGTTGATAGTACCATGGTGATGACGATGATGATGTCATGTGATACAGGGTTGGAACCCAAGGCTTTGCACAGAGTAGGAAAGTGTCATAACACTAGCAACCTTCCCAGCCCTCTCTTGACACAGAAGACATTTCCCATCACATCTCATCTTTGATTCATGGACAAGGCAGGCTGGTCCTGGGAAACAATGAAGAGAAAGAAGATGGGATGGGAAAAATGTCTCTACCGTCTGAACCAGCAACCCCCTTCCTTCCACATCAGCTTGTAGTCAGAAGTAGATAATAGAGTTGGGGCTTAGCTGAGTGTTAGAGTGTCTGCCTAGGACAGAAGTGCTATGTACGTTCAACCTCCATTGCCAGGAAAAACAAAAATGCATAAAGCTTAGAATCTGCTTCTCAAAGAATGGAAAGCAAGTAGGTGCTTCACAGTATTGTTTATTTGGAAAGAGCCACAGTATCCCTAAACAAAGAGGAGAAAGAAATATTTAGGAACCACTTCTTATACAAAAGGAAATCGGGATGGATAGATAGATACATAGATAGATAGATAGATAGATAGATAGATAGACAGACAGACAGACAGACAGATAGCAGAACAGAGAATTGTTTGGATTGAACTTACATTACAAAAATGAAATTAATATCACTTTCACTTACAAGAACACCAAACATTAAAACAACATATTTTCACCAAAGAGGTGACTTGTATCCAAAAACCAAGTGCAAAACGTTGATGAAAGAAATTAAAGACAGACTGGGGAAATTGGACAAGTTGTTTAACTGCTTGTCGTTAACAATCCTGAGGACCAGAACCCAACAACAACAAATACATAAAGCTTGTAAACAGAGCCTTGGAGCAGCAGGTACCTCACCCAGCAGGTCTACCCTAATGGGTGAGTCCCAGGTTAGCAAATATTCTATCTAAAAAAAACCAAACAGATAACAAACAAACAAGAAAACAAGGTGGGACTCGTAGAAGACTAAGGGGTTAAGCCTTGCCTCAGAAGCAAAAAAGGCCTGAGTTCAGCTCCCCGAATCCCATATAAAAATGCCAAGCAGATATGGCAGTGGCCTGTAATTCTAGTCTAGAAGGCAGAAGTCTGAGAATTCCCTGAACAAGCTTGCCATCTCTCCAAATTCCACAATTAGAAAACTTTTAAAATAAATGAATAATCATTTTTAGATTTTTTTTAAAAAATCAAACAGGATGAAGACTAACACCACTTGGTTTCAGACCATATGAAAAGCTACAGTTGTCTGGGCTATAGCTCAGAGGTAGAGTGCTCATCACACTTGAGGTCTTAGGTTCAGTCCTTACCAAAAGAAAAAATACACTACAGTAATGAATACTATAGTATCAATAGAAAGGGACCAGCCCATAAAGATGCCAGTGCTTAAAACTGCTGACCTAAGATCATTCCCTGGAGCCCACACTGGAAGGAGAGACCAACTTCCAAAAGACGTCCCCTGACCTTCACACGAGCAGCATGACAAGTGACAAGTAGAGGCCTCTTTTCTCTCTCTCTTTCTCTCTCTCTCTCTCTCTCCTTCTCCCTTTTCTTTCCTTTTCCATTGCAGAACCAGTGGAAAAGACTAGAAAGATTTTTAAAACAAAAAGAAGCTCAGACTCTATAGTTCCACAGTATTCAGACCTGTGACAAGAAGAGGAAGAGAACCAGAACCAGCAGAGGGTGTGAGAACAGATGCAGCACAGAAAGGAGCTGGGCTGGATTTGAGCCTCGGGCTGGATCCCTGAGAGACACATCAGACACAAGAAAGCTGCAGAAGCCCTGTCTGTGGGCACAGAGGAAGTGGGAGGACAACACAGGAAGGAAAGCAGGGTGTAGAGGAGCAGGGAGATCCTCCAAAGTGGGAGAAAGGAGATGGAGAGAGGGAAGGATGGGAGCAGTGGCCAGAGGAGCTTTGCTTGGGGTTGGCTGAGTGACCTCAGCTTCTGCTGACTCCCCAGCTCTTCCCTGCTGGGCTGGGCACAGCTTGCGTGCTGGCCCTGCCTCCTCAGGAGGGGGAGGGGAAGAAGGGGGGAGAAGGAGGACTGGGAAAGAGAGAGGGAGGAGGAGGAGGAGGGAGGACACAGGGCAGCCACACTGACACACTGCTGCTTTCCCACAGGACAACTCACTGAAGCAGGAACCCGGCCAGGTGAGTGTTTGTCCTTTGCAGAGGGAGGGTGTGGAACAGAGATGTCAGGACGAGGAGTTGTGCAAGAAGGAATCTCATGGCTCTGGACAAAGTTCTTCCCACTCAAGCACAAGGATTGTGTCTGATCTCGAGAGTCCACTTTGACTTAAAAAAATCACCAAAGTCAGTGTTATGGCGCCCTGGTAATCAGCACTAGGAAGGCAGAGACAGCCAGGTCCCTAATCACTGGCCGCCATCCTAGCTGAATTAGTGAGTTCCAGACAAGTGGGAGACCCTGTCTCAAAAAAAGAAGGTAGATGGCACCCTGAGAAAGAGCAGCCAAGGTGCTGCTTTACATGCATGTACACATGCTAACTCAAACACACACACATCCATAAATATTTGCTGCTCACAACATATGTGCACCTGGATGCATGTGAACACAAATGCACAAATCATACGTACCAACTGTCATGGTTTGAAATGTGTCCCCCACAGTCTCATGTGTTTGGCAAGGTCATGGCACCTTGAGAGGTGGAGCCTTGCTGGAGGAAGGCAGTCACAAGCGGTTGGCCTTGAGGTGGATTAGTCCCACCCTACCTTCTAGGGGAAGTCGGCCTTTGCTGCAAGCAGTCTGCAGCTCTCAGCTTCCAATGTCTGCGGTAACTTAGCCTCCTTCAGCTTTGGCCAGCCAGCCGTGCCACCTCTGCTTTGAGAGACTGTCCCTTCCCTCTGGAACCGTAAGCTGAATAAACCTCCCTTTCTCCCTCTCTCACAGCAATAGATAAGAGTAACTGTTACACCAACTAAGAAACCTTTCTTTTTGCACTTATTTTTATTATACTTTTGTATTTCTATCATATATAAAGGTTAAATGACTTTCATACATATTCTAGTATGTATCCTAAAAATAAAAAATAATAAAGCACCATCAAACATATTCATTGCCAAAATTTATTTTTTTCTTTTTTTAATACATTTTTTATTATTTCTGCTCATACAAACTTAATAGGTAGACCAGTTCCCTCCCTCCCTCCTCCTCTCCCCGAACCCCCTGCTCCCCCTCCCCTCCATCTCCATCCCCCAGTGCCTCCCCCCAATTCCCAGAGAGTCCTTTATTGTGTATGCCTAACTCTCCTCTGGGTCCTCCTCTCCGATGACATACAAGGACCCAGTGTCATTGCCAAAATTTT